>JAJPUD010017911.1:0-30060 GCA_023553655.1 Myrmecobius fasciatus
GCTCCTATAACAAGAGCCGGGAAGTCAGGGAGACATCTTTCTGAGTTCAAATTCAGGCTCAGACACTTCTTAGCTATGTGACCCTGGGTCAATCATGTAACCCTGTTTGCCTCAGTTTCCTTATTTGTAAAATGAGCTAGAGGAAGAAATGGCAAATTACTTCAATATCTTTGCCAAGAAAATGCCAAATGGGGTCACATAAGTCAGATATGACAGAAGTGGCTCAACAATATCAAATAGAGGACTTTAAGGTTTTCAAATCAGTTAAAAATTATTTCATTTAATTAATTATCTGTGAAGTATTTTCTAAGGGAATTATTGTCCACACTTTACAGATGAGGATCAGATGCCCAGATCTCAATCCAGGTCTTGACTCCAAGTAGGTGTTCCATCCAGTATTTCTATGTGATTTTCTATATGTTTCAGGTAACTCCCTAGAATTTAGCAGACTGTAAGTGAAATGAGGAGAAGCAGGAGATCATTGTACATGGCAACAGCAAGATTATATGATGATCAATTCTGATGGATTTGACTCTTCTCAACAATGAGATGATTCAGGCCAGTTCCAATAATCTTGTGATGATAAGAGCCATCTACACCCAGAGAGAAGACTGTGAGAACTGAGTGTGGATCACAACATAGCATTTTCACTTCTTTTGTTGTTGTTTGCTTAAATTTTATTTTCTTTCTCGTTTTTCTCTCTTTTTGATCAGATTTTTCTTGTGCAGCAAGATAATTGTATAAATACGTATGTCTATATTCGGTTTACATATATTTTTTTTTACCATGTTTAACTCCAGGGGAGAGGGTGGGTGGAAGGGGAGAAGAAATCAGAACATAGGACTTTGCAGGGTTCAGGAAAAATTATCCTTGCATGTGTTTTGAAAATAAAAAGCTTTAATTTAAAAAAAAGTGCTAAGAATACAAAAAAAAAGAACTTAGCAGACTAAGACATAGGTTGTTTTATGCATGTGTAGAAGAAGCTCCCACATAGTAATGCTATGATGTTATATTTTTAAAATCTAAATTTGTTAAGATTCTTTGACAACAAGACTATATCAATTAAAGGCATGCAAAGAGTGTGCTCTTTTGGAATGCCTTCCATGGATATACTCAGAATACCTGGGTTTAGGTTAGGAAAGGAGCTATCTCAAGATGACCGAACTATTTTATCTTGGTAAACATGAGGTCTCCCAAGTCTATTTGAAAAATAAGGAATTTAAAAGCATACATTGTTTGGTTAAAGAAGACACTACTCTTGGACAGCTCTTTGGGGAAGGATCATGAGAATAAACTCTGTACAACAACAAAACATATACTGTGATACAGTGTTCACTTCTTTACTCTATGGCTAAGAGATGTGGATGAATTGTGTAAACTACCAACAATTTAAACTCCTGATTCAACCTGAAAAGGAACAGAGTCCCACATTTTTATCAATTTCAACATTATGTCTCTGTTTTCCTACATCAGTGCAACAGAATTCACAAGACTGAATGAAAAATATTCAAAGACTGTCGGATTTTTGTCTTACCAGTAGAAGCCAGTTAGTTTACTAAAATAAAAACTGCAGCTCAGTCAGGCAAAGCCTCCAGCCAAATGCCAGGTTGGTGGCCATTAACTTCTTATGAGTTTGGCAACAACAAAATAAAATCACTGTGTGGATTCATCATGGTTTTTCATCAACTAAAACAACAAACTGCAGACTTTTTATTCACAATTTTATTCCTTCCCCAAGTGAGAACAATATCCATCTATTAAAATTCTATTAGAAGACATTAACATTTGGCAGGGGGAGAGCTAGTTAGAGAGGAAGGACAGCAGGTGTCAATAATGAGAACAATGGAAGAAATAGAGAAATTTTTAAAAATTCATTAAAGGGAATCTTCATCACATATAAAAGTGAAATAAAAAAAAAACCTAAAGAATTTCCTTTTCAGTCTTTTAGAAAGCTTACTCCAAATGAAGGTATGCTAATAAAAATAAAAACCAGTGAACTACTGGGTAGTTTATTCAAAGCCCATGAAGATAATGAACTAATGATTTTTAAATACATAGTTACATGAGATTTTAATCTGCATATATTTCATTAACAAGATGTAATATTGAAACATTAGAAGAAATTTCCCTCAAAGTAGTCCATGTAACTTTAATGAATGTTCAAAGACCTTCAATTAGTGATTTACTTCTAAGTTACTGATGGAAGTTAAAATAGTAGAAAAATCACAATGTATCAAAAAATATAGTTATAAAAAGCCCACATCCAAATATGATCTGGAAGACAATAAGTGTCAAATGATTACTTACAATACTTAACAGAATAAGAGACAGTGTATCATAGTAGATAGAAATGTGATCTTAGAATCAAAAAACTTGTGTTGAAGTTTTTCTTCTTATCTATACTGTGTGGGTTATCCTGGGCAAGTCATCTAACCTCTCACTGCCTCCCAGGAAACTAAGACCATAAATTGCCAAAATGCATCAATAACGAAGAGTTACTCATAGAAATTTCTTAGACAGAAGACTCTCAGAATTTCTTGTCTCAACCTCTATATACTCTTAAAATTAGTGAGTGTCCTTTTTATGAGCTCTGTTTTTATGGATTGTATCTATTGTTATTTACCACATTAAAAATCAAAATACTTTAGAATTGCAATTAAAATAGTTTTTACCTTGTAGGACCCCTTAAAAAGATTCATGGGAACTTCAGTGACCCTCGAACCACATTTTGAGAACCACTGCTTTAACCAACGGAATCACAGTTCTAAAAACCACCTCCCTTCTCAAGAAGTAGAGTACAACTAAGTATAATGATGATCTAAGGGAAAATACCTATGAAGAGAAAGATATATGTTCTATCACTAAAAATCAAGAGTTCTTACATTTTCTTTTGGGCATCTTGAGTTTAAAATGTCTTTAAGACAACTAGCTTGAAATGTCCTTAGCAACCTTAAAGTACTAAATTTTTTTTAACTATAGAACTAGGATTCTTAGACTCTATGAATATTTTTAAAAAATAATTTGATAACTGTATTTAAATATGATTGGTGTCCTTTATAATCCTATGTATTTTATTTTATTCATTTAAAAACCTTATTCTGAGAGAGATCCAGAGACTTCACAGGAATGCCAAAGGAGATCCATTTTGAGTCCACCCTACATACTACTGCCAAAATAATTTTCCTAAAGCACAAATCTGACTTCTATATTCAATTAACTCCAGTGGTCTCTAGGATAAAATATTAACTCTTCTATTTAGCCTTAAAAGCTCTGTACAATTTAGTTCCAACTATGCTGGGTGTTACTCCTCATACTTTTCTCTGGGATCCAAAGAAGTCGTCACTTCTGTACTTCACATAAACTTTCTCCATCCCCATCTGTGTTTCTGCATTGGCCACATACCTGGAATGCACTTACTCCTAACCTCCTCTTTCTTTAAAATGAAGCCCAAGCACTACCTTCTTCATGAAGATCCCTCCATGTGGTACTGAATTATTTATGTTATATTGAGTTATTCTATATTTATTAACTTTCGATTTATGTTGTATGGATTTACATATGTATTTGTCTTTTCCATTAGAATGTGAGGTCACTGGAAGTAGGAATTGCTTCATCCATTGTATTTCTCAGTATCTAGCACATACTATGTTTAAATGTTTATTGACTGACCTAAGGTTTCCAAAGTAATGCACAAATACAGAAACAGGACATAATCTATCCCTATAATATTAGCAGACTGGAAGCTCCTCATTTTTCAAAGCAGGAATATTTCATTCAACATATAATTATTAAACATTCATTAAACATGTATGTATAACATACTCAGCATACATTATACAATAAGACATTGTGCTAAATGCTATGTATTCATAGACAAAATGAAACACCGTCAGCCCCCAAAGAGCTTCCATTTGATGGTACAAGAAGAGCAGGGTTATAGGAGGGTACAAGCCTATGGCCAAAATGATCTCCCTCCCTCTCCTTTGCATCTCACTTCCAATAAGGCACCAAATCTTTGTTCTTTGTCCATAATGTCTTTCCAACTTGGCCATTACTGATCATTACTGTCATATCTAAATAAATACAATGACCTAACTAGTGATCTTTCCACTGACTCCCTCTTTCATTCTTTCTGCCAGATTAATTTTTCTAAATATTGCTTTTGACATCTTATTTTCCTGCTCAAAAATCTTAAAATGGCTATCATTATGATCTTGGCCCAGTCAACTTTTTTTCCTAATTTTCAAGGCTCTCCATTATTATCTGGTCTTACTCTACTAAGCCAATCACATTTCCCAATACGTTTTAATATAATCTCTATGCCAACTGGTTATCTAAGTGCTCCTATCATCTGACACATTTACTTTACCTCTCTACCTTTGCTGATGTTATTCTCTTCCTCTTTCTACTTAGTCATACCTTTAAATCCTAAGTAAAGATTCATTTCTCTAAATTTTATTTTCAAGTCCAAATTACTCTCTTCTCACAATCTGTATCACAAAACCAACAGTTTGGTCAAACACCATTATATTCTCTAATTAGCTATCCTATACAAATGAACACTTTATTATATTAATAATAATAGCTAACATTTAACATTTACACAGCACTTATTATATCTAAGGCCCTGTAGTAGATTGTATATAACATGCAATTAGAGGGACAACTTATAGTGAAGGAGTTCTTACTCTGTTATTTATGGACCAAAGGATCTGTGGATAGATTTTAAAAATCTATGAACTTGAATAGAAAAAAATTACATCTTTATTTTAATATAATTGTTTTCCTTTGCAATTCTATATATTTTATTTTATACATTTAAAACCCCTATTCTAAGAAGGGTCCATAATAGTCACCAGACTGCCAAAACGGTCCATGACATAAAAATGGTGAAGATCCCCTGTGGAATTTGCTCATCAATTATATATCTGGTACAGATAATATAAATGAACACTTATCTAGGTCTAGCATTAAAAGTCAAAAGCCAGTGCACTGGACAGGCTTCAGGAGACTGTAAAGTTTTTCAAATGACCTCAACCTCCTCTCAGAAACAAAGGTCCCAATTTTATTTTTTTTTTAATTTTTTAAAAAAATTTTTAGGATTTTTTTATTAATACTTTTTATTTACAAAACATATGTAAGGGTAATTCTTCAAAATTAACCCTTACAAAGCTTTCTGTTACAAATTTTCCCCTCTACTCCCCACCCCTCCCCTAGATGGCAAGATATCCACTACATGTTAATTATGTTAAAATATTTGCAAAGGTCCCAATTTTAAATATCAATATTAGCATCAGAGAAAAAATAATTACTCTTTCTGCCACAAATTGCTCCAAACTTCTGTCCATCTTAGATATTACTGCCAAAATAATTTTTCTTAAGTACTGGTCTGATCCTGTGATTTCTGGATATGAGCAAGCTATATACACCAAATTACAAAGAATACTGGAGAAGAATAGGAAGAAAAGATATCATTGGAGAATGTATAACTGAAAAGAAAGACTGAATGATTATATGGTAAGGAATTACACAGGTTGGTAACCTTTGTGGTGTGAGGAGAAAGTGAAGAAGGTCCTCAATATGTTAGTTTGACCCCTTGTGACAGATTTATGGGAGGGCATAGCCAAGAAGCTCATAGAATGAGCAGGCCTACTAGATTCTACTCTGAATCTCTGTTGGGAATATTCAAGTTAATAAGAGATCACAGATCTGTTTATGGATTTTCATGTATATGGTCGTCTTATTCATTTCTCATTTCATGTATGCATCTTTTTTCTCTCCAACTAAAATAAAGACTATTTTGTAGGCAAGGATAGTCTCTTAAGTTTGTCAGTGTTCATACCTTAAATCACTTAGCACTATAAATGTATTGATTGGTACAAACTTCTAGTGGTATCTGTGATCTTGAGAAAACCAACAAAGAGTGGTTCATAGGTAAGATATTAGAGCACTTAGTTCCCTTAAAGATTTTCTTAGTTATCCCAAAGTCACTTGAGAAATAAGCTATATTATTTACATAGAATAAGAGAAATTTCTAATTGAGGCTTAATTTGGGCTTTGTGATATTGCTTATTATTATAAATGATACAAAACAACACTCTAATTTATTATTTTCCCTCAAGTACAAACATGTACAACTGGATATTTTACCTCAAAAATAAGTTTTAATATTAATACTGTTTCTTTTTCTGTCAATAATTCTAAAAATAGCAATTTCCTTAAGAAACATTTTCTGTCATTTTATGTTGCCTTCTGTAGGCTGAAATATTGCCATTAAAATGCTAAAATGAGATATATGCTAACATTTTATTAATTAAGATACTTTCTCTAAGAATTCATCAAGACTGAAGTCTCCTGTGAAACATTTCCACAGCTTATTTTTCATTCATCAAATCATTTTCCTGGTACTCACTGAGAACTTCACAAATCAGAGAAGAGGATTTGTTAGTAATTCTCATCTCCAGAGGAAAGGACTAACAAGAAACCTGGTGCAGCCATAACCTTTCAAGTATTATCAACTTTTAATTATTTTCCTGTAGTTTCTCCATGGAAAACTTAGCTTTCAAGTTTATGCCAAAAACCTACAGTTCCCTAGCTAATTACTTAATTTCTTCCCTACTTCAGGAAAATTTTAAGATTTGGCAACTCTGAACAGATTGTTGCTTTCAATCATGGTCTCTAAGGTATCTTCCAGCTCTACTATTCTCGAATCTGGAAAAGTGGGATGCTTGTTCCCAGCATGGAATGGATGGCAGGAAATAATGTGGAAGCTGGGAAAATGAGGTCACATTACTTAGCACCTTCTAAATCAGGACTTCACTTGGGTGTATATGTGTAATATATGGGTGTATATGCATGTTTATGTGTTTGTGTTTAAAAATATATAACACATATACAATTATATATTATTACAGTATTCTATATATGTTACATATACAGTATTATACACATTTATAATATATGCTACTATGCATACATACACACACACATATATATATGTATATATATATATATGTATATATATATACATACATTAAACTTGTGATTTCATCAGTATAGGAGCTTTTAGGGCAATTAGATGGCACAGCGGATAGAGTGCCAAGCTTGAAGTCAGGAAGACCTGAGTTCAAATGTGACCTCAGATACTTATTAGCCATGTGATTCTGAACAAGTCACTTCATCTGGTCTGTCTCAGTTTCCTCATCTGTAAAATCAGATGGAGAAGTAAATGGCAAATCACTCTAGTATCATGCCAAGAAAATCATAAATGGGGACACAAAGAATTAGACATGACTAAAACAGCTAAACAGCAACAAGGGAGCTTTCAATGAAGAACTCCTTCTACCAATGCAAATCAGCACCTTCTCTTCAATTGACAATCCTATAGAATTGCCTGAAGTACTGAAAGATTAAGTCCAGTATAAATCACAGGCTGAAGCTTAACCCCAGGTCTTCCAGATTCCTGTGCCAGTTCTTTATACCCACTATACAACAGTGCCTCTCATTATTTCATTAGAAAGGACTTCTCAGAAAAGAACATTATTTCTCAAATAAAAGCAGCCAAATTCATTCTAAATCTCAGTAAAGTAAAATCTCAATGATCTAGTATTCTCATGTATTCATCAGCACAACGAGCCAGGCAGCCAACAAATAATAGCTTGTATTTATGTGGGGAGACAGCAAGACTTTGCTCTAGCAAAGGCCCAACATAAGAAAAATTATCTGCTTGCAAATATATACACACCCAAAAACATATGTGTATGTATTGTGTATGATATATATATGTGTGTATATTATATATGTATGTGTATATATAATATGTATTGTGTATGATATATCTATGTGTGTTATATATTCACACATATTTATTTTAAAAGCAAATGTGAGCCATGATGGTGGAAGACAATTACTTTTCCTCCTTTTTAAATCTTCTGTTCTTGTTTAACTTTATTTGTATGTCAATCAGAGAAACTCTTAGGAGAAAAGTGGGTTTTGTAGTTCCAGGACTGCAAGTTTGTGTGTGTGTGTGGGGGGGGGGATGGTGAAGTTGTGAGATGAATCACTAAACAGGATGGAATTGGGATGCCCAGAATGGTTGTACAAGAAAATTTCTGACTCTAAGTCAGGCAGTTATCTAGGACCAAGAACTTTCATAACAACACAAGACAATCAAAAGAATAGATGACCTGTCCCAACCTGATTTGGTCAATTTTCTTTGTCTCTCCCCTGACAAATGTAGGGGTTCACAACTATAGTGTACACTAGAAGAGTGCCTTTGTTAAGATGGCCAGAATGCTTAAGTAAATGGCAGCAAGGAGTCAGTAGAAGAGAGATAAAGTCTAGGAGATGGTAATAGATGCATTTAGCAGAAACAACATGCACTTAGCACAATGCCTGGCACACAGTAGATGCTTAACAAATGTTTGCTGAATTGAATTTAAGCTTAATTGAAAGGCACACCAGGCAGACACTTCACAAGCAGCAGAGAACAAGAATGGAATGTCCAGCAGAGAAAAGCCAGCTGACAATCACATAGGACACTGGAAGAGTCACTGCCCATGACTATATTTTGGCTATATTTATTCCCTGTATGTTTGTTCTTTATGCATTATCCTTGGCTAAACATGTTCTTTGCATATATGCCCCCCTTATTGATGGCATGATAATCTATAGAAGAGTGTACCTCAAGTATGTATGGTAATAGCAGTAGGAAGAAACTTACCTTGCCATTTTATTTGTTATGGTATTCGAATAAATGTCTTCTGTTTGAATTAATGTGTCCACAGGCTGATAAATAAAAGTAAACATATGAGTGGGGTCTAGTGATTTATGTTTATGAATGGATATTGAGGTATAAAGTGATCTGAAACTTAGACAGCTTTCCTGGGAATTTGTATGGATGGGTGAGTAGATGAGAGCCCATATTCTAGATTTAAGAAACACTTCAAAGTTTGCAAAATACTTTCTTCATAACTCGGAGGCAAGTAGCTATGAACATTTTTATTACCTCCTTTTGTACAGATGAGAAAACTGAGAGCCAAAGAATTGAAATGACTTGCCCAACTCATACATAAACAGTTAATTAGCAGGATCAAATTTCAAACTTCAAATCCAACCTTTTTCCTATTATATCATATGATTTCTAGGGAGGGGGAGAGTAGGAAAAAAAAGAAAAAAGAATATTCAGAAAAGGCCCCACATGTGCAAGAATGTTTGTGGCAGCCCTTTTTGTAGTGGCTAGAAACTGGAAATTGAATAGATGCCCTTCAATTGGAGAATGCCTGAATAAATTATGGTATATGAATGTTATGGAATATTATTGTTCTGTAAGAAATGACCAGCAAGACGATTTCAGAGAGGCCTGGAGAGACTTACATGAACTGATGCTGAGTGAAATGAGCAGAACCAGGAGATCATTATACACAGCAACAACAGTACTATATGACGATCAATTCTGATGGACATGGCTCTCTTCAACAATGAAATGTTTCAAACCACCTCCAATTGTTCACTGAAGAGAGCCATATACACCCAGAGAGAGGGATGCGAAATGTGGACCACAACATAACATTCTCATACTCCTTGATTGATGTTTGCTTACATTGTGTTTCCTTTATCTGATATATCGTTCGTGTGGATAAGATTTTTCTTGCACACCAATGATAAGTTTGGAAGTATGTATACATATATTCGATTTGCCAATATTTTAACGTGATTAACATGTAGTGGATATCCTGCCATCTAGGGGGAAGGGTGGGGAGTTGGGGGGAAAAATTTGTGGCGGAAAACTATGTAAGGGTTATTGTTGAGGAATTACCCACACATATGTTATTCAAATAAAATAAAAATTAAAAAAAAAAAAAAAAAAAAAAAGAAAAAAGAATATTCAAAAAGCAAACAGAAAACCTAAAGATTCAAAGTTTAATGATATGCTATGACCTGAAGAAAAAGAAACTACTGTAGGTTGGTGATTGTTTTCAAAGTCATGTTTGGTGGGTGCTAGAGCTAAGAAGTAAATAAGCCTGCTGAGTGAAAGAAGCAGAACCAGGAATACAATGTACACAATAATAGCAAGAATGTGCAATAATCAACTATGAAAGACTTCGTTCTTCTCAGTGGTTCAGTGATCCAAAGAAACCCCAACAGATTTTGGACAGAAAATGCCATCTGCATCCAGAAAAAGAACTATGGAGATTGAACGTAAATCAGCACATGCTATGTTCACTTTTTTTTTATCACTCCCATGCTTTTTCTCCTTTGCTCTGATTTTTCTCTCTCAACATGATTCATAAAGCAATATGTATTAAAAATAAATTAAAAGAAAAATATAATTAAAAAATAAGTAAATGAGCTAAGAATAAATGAGGAACATGAAAGACTAAAAGCAGGAAGGAAAAAAGCATGGGGGTAGGAATTACATGAACAGAAGAGCTTAAAGTGACTCCAATTTATTAAGAAAATATTAAATTATATTCTCTTGGAAAGTAAATTCAGGAAATTATCCTCCTTCCTTTCTTGCAGTAATCAAGTCTGTGAGTTTCAGTCTTGAATCTGTCAAGTCTCTTCCATAGCAATAATCTATTTTGAAACTTTGGAATTGATTTAATCTACATGTTTATCCTTATCTGCTACTTTCCCTGCCCCAAAGTTTTGTTTTCTTCCTCTCTGTTATTATGGACCAATGCTTGGCTAGGTAAAAATCTTCCCTTGCTTCCAGACTCTTCCCTAATCTAATTCTTCCTTTATCTTACTCAACTCTGCATCTGCTGCTCTGCCAGGTTTCAATACCAGGAAAGAAGATGCTCCCCTCAGGAAAGCTCATCATGTCTAATTTCACTACCATGCTGTTAATTCAAGCCTTGACTGAGGGAAATGGCTCCCTCAGTTTTCTCTCTCCTTCGGAGGGCTAGAGGATGGAGTACCAAACTGTTCCCAATGCCTTCCTGTACAGAGGGTGGAAACTGGGCTCCCAGATCATTCTATTTTGCACTTGCTGTTCTGCCTAGTTTCAACTTCAAAGAACAAGATGTCAAAACTGGTATGTCCTGATCTGTGTCCCACCACCCTCTTCCTGCCTCCTTTTGTGTGTTGCCTACCCTCACTGGAGTATAAGCCACTTGAGGACAGATACTGTCTTTTTATTAATTGTTTAGCACAGTCCCTGACATGTTGTTATCTTGTTTCAATCATGTCTGACACTGTGTGTGGTTTTCTTGGCAAAAATACTGGAGTAGTCTGCCATTTCCTCTCCAGTTCATTTTACAGATGAGGAAACTAAGGCAAGTAGGGTTAAGTGAGTCTCACAGCTAGTGTCTCAAGACAGATGTGAATTCAAGAAGGTGTGTCTTCTTTGACCCCAGATCTGACACACTATACACATAACAAGTACTTAATAAAAATTTATTGGATTAGATCCCAAGATTACTAAAATAATCTTCACATTCCACATGCTCAGAATCCTTCAGGGGTCCCTTATGATCTGATAAGACATTGGTAATAATATAACCTGCCTAATTTCCCAATCTTGTTCCCACTTTCTAGCCTTATTCCTTCTGTTGTTGTTCAGTCATGTCTGACTCTTTAGGTTTCCTTGGCAAAGATACTGGAGTGGTTTTCCATTTCCTTCTCTAACTTATTTTACAGATGAGAAAACTGAGGCAAATAAGGGGAAGTGACTTGATCAGTCACACAGCTAGAAAGTGTCTAAGGCCAGATCTGAATTCTGGTCTTCCTGACTCCAGGTCAGATTCTCTATGGACTGAGTTACTTAGTTGTCCCTTATTCCCGCTTAATCCTCTCCAGTCAGATGAGTCTGTGAACTTCTGCTCTTCCCCTTCCACATTTACACTTATAGAAATTTATCTCTCATTTTAAAAACCAGCTAAAGTATCACTTCTTTCTAGAAACCTTCCCTGACCTCCCAAATTTAACATGATGTCTGCCTCTTTAAATTTCTTGTCAGGACTTCTCCTTCGCTCTGATCACATCCTACCTTTTGTCATACTATTTTTTTGTACTCATCTCCTCTCATTTTAAAATTCCCCAGAGCAAGAGGATCATGTTGTTTTCCAATTTCTGTGCTCCCAGCATCTAGCAAGTACTTAAGAAATGTTTTCTAGACGGATTTTTTCTCTGTTCATTATAGCAGGGAAGGTAGGACATTTTTAATAGGGTCAATATTTTGGTTGTTATTATGAAAACAAGCAAAAGAAAGATGAAGCTTTAAGGGGCTATCTTAGCCTTTTCATTATTTGTCTCTTTCCAATTCAGAATGTTTGTATTGTTTAATGTTGATATTCTCTTTGGAGGGAAGATATTTATTTTGAAAATAATTTCTATTAAAAAAATTGAGTGTTCAAAGGGTTAACCTTTCATTATTTAAGAAACCTCTCTCCTATGCCATGCCAGATAATTATATATGATCCTTTTTGTTGATCTCTATTTGTATTATTTACCCTTCTAATTCCTTCCATTAGCTCAATAACCAAAACTGACAACTTTTTTTTCTCATCAGCAGTGGCTCTCATCTATGATTCCTGAGCAAGAGCAATTCTTTTGTCTGAATCTGTCTCACTGCAGTAGAAATTGAACCAGCCTCTGTAGGGCAGCAAACTTGGGTGTGTTAATCTGGCAGGATATTCAACAGCTGCCAATTTAATTACATAAATTCGTTTACTATGCTTAACTAAGCACACCCTGGGCACATGCTTGTTTTCCATATTATATAACCTCCAAACTTGGAGTGACCTCAACATTTTAATTTAAATTTAAATACCAGAGTAGCAATGTAAAGGCTGTCAGACAGCTTCAAAGCTTGATATAAAATGTCAATTTTTTTTCTATTTTTATTTTTAACAGAACACATAAAGAAAGTAACTAGATTATATTTTAGAGACAAAAGTGTCCTTGGAGGTCATATCATCCAACTCCCATATTTTATAGATGAAGATGACATCCAGAAATTTTGACCAACTTTGCATAAGCACCACGTAATAATAACTAGCATTTATATAGCACTTAAAGTTTACAAAGTGCTTTACGAATCTTCTCTTCTTTAATCCTCACAAAAGTCCTGCCAAATGGATGCTTTATTATCCCCATTTTATAGATAAATAAACTTAGGCAGACAGAAGTTAAGTGACTCGTTCAGGACAGCTAGGAATTACTGAGGGTAGCATCTGAACTCAAATCTTCCTAAATCCAAGTTCAGAAATCTCTCTACTATGCCAACTATCTGCCTTTGTAGATTCTCTTACTCCAGTTGCAGGATTCTTTTCACTACCATTCATCATCAGGTTAATATTTCAAAATATAGGAAGTACACATTGAAGAACCTTCCATTTCATGAATGTCTTCAAAAGTGGGCCAGATAAATTAGATCTTTCACAATTAAATGCTGTGGAGGAAACATTGCTTTATACTGTTCAATTGTGGGTTTTTGTAGCAAAGATATTGGAATGGTTTGCCATTCTTCAGCTCATTTTACAGATAAGGAACCTGAGGCAAATGACTCACCTAGGGTCATATAGCTAGTAAATGTCTAAAGGCCAGAGTTGTACTCAGGAAGATGAATCTTCCTAATTCCAGGCACTCTATCCACTGCACCACCTATCTGCTTTGTGTTAATGTACAATTAATGGTGATGATCATCTACCATCTTTACCTATTATCAGAAGCTGAGCTAGAGAGGAAATTTTTTTCAAGGCCCTGGGAGAGTATGGCCACAAACTGTAGGATGTAGAGAGAAAATTAGGTAGATTTTCAGGTTTTTATATAGCAGGAAATTGAAAAAAATGAGGGGAGGGAGCATGGGATAAAATTGATAAGTAAAAAAACATTTGTTAAGTACTAACTATATGCCAAGCACTATGCTGAGAATGTTACAACTGTTGTTAATTCTTCCTCCATTTTCTTAAGGACTAAAGAGGTCCTTTTTAGTGTGTGATCCTGGGCAAGTCACTTCACTCTGCCTCAGTTTCCTCATGCAAACTGCACTGGAGAAAGAAATGGCAAACCATTCTAGTATTTTTGCCAAGACAATCCCAAATGGTGTCACAGAGAGGCAAACAACTAAGGCAAACAAGAAAAAAAGGCCAAGAGAGCTGATCATACCACTAGGTAAACACCCTCTGAGATAGATTGACCCTAGAGAAAATGAGTGAACAAAGAGGGGACCCTATTTGCTAGCCTCCCTGCTCTGAGGGATTGTCTTCCTTCTATATTATATCCCGACAATCTGTTTTTTAAAAATTTATATCTATTTTTCCCCATACTCTGTTTTTTAAAAATTCAAAATAATGAGTATTTGTTTGCAGGGTCTCAATAGACCAAGGCCTACTCCAGCTTTCTTTTCATCTATCCCAGAAGTGATTGCAGAGAACAAGAATGAAGACATTCTTCGGCAACATATGCAATATTTCATTTCGTAATTCTGTGAAGTGCCTCCAGACTTACAGAAGTCATTGAGGAGAAAGAATAAACACTAGCAACAACAGATTGTCACCTGAGGTACCAACTTAATGACTCTGTCAGGATTTCAAGCAGAGAGTGAGTTGTTTCTTTTATAATTCCACTTGTCAAATCAGTAGCTGCCTGGTGGCTTCAAATTTTAAGGAACTATGAATTCTGTATATCCTTTCATTTTTACCCTTTTGTAAAATATTCAATCCAATTTCCAACCAATTCAATTCTCCAAAGTAATTAATTGGTTCCTTTCTGAACCATCTGATTAAAACTGACCTGAAACATAAGAGGTTTGAATCTAATACTTCATTCAATGCCTGACAGATTCTACAACTCACTGGGCTTTCTCAACTTATTCAGGTATCAGTGATCAAACGATTCTATCAAGTTTTATATTGTCAATTTCCTCCTGGAGCTTCCTTATCCAGTTAAAGAGTTTTTATTTAACATTACCATTTAAAAATAACTTTCCTAGCCAAGACCAGTCCTATCAAGGGCTTTAAAATGTTATTTCTGTGCCCTGGGAGGACCATTATTCTTAAATCCCACCTTTGGTAGGTACCACTTTCTTGCAACCTTAGAGTTGGCTCTATTTCAAAATATTTTCAACAGGGCAATTGAGGATTTAAGAGAAATCCTATTCCAGAGAGTACTGGAATCTCCTCTCTCACATTCAAGCCCCAAGAAAATAATCCCAACCTCTACACATACCTGTGAGTCAATATCCACTCACCAGTACACATAAGCCCTCACCAACTAGGTTTCTTTTTATCAGTGAAGTAAAGGACACCTTTGTGCAAAAAATATTTAAACAACACAGCAAAATAACTTGATAAGAAAAATTCCCTCTATACATATAGTCAAGAGTGTGCTGAGCCAGCCCGTACTAATTCAAATAAGCATTTATATATTGGAAATGGACAAAGGCTACAAATCAGTGTGTGACTTATTATTTCTTTGATTGTCTACACTTAAGAAAGTGATGGAGAAAATGTTTAATTATGCATTTGAAACTTTAATAGTTGTGTCATATTTTGGAAGATAGTTTTTGTTTTTATTTAAAAAAAATTTACTAGGACATACTGAATTTCAGGCATATTCTTCCATAAGTTATCCTAACATCCATGGAAAGGGTAACAAGCAGGGAAAATATGTGGCCAGGAACATGAAAACCTGGATCACATGTGTCCACAGAACATGGACATGAATCAGAGCAGCACTTGTTTCTAAGGGTGCATCTTATTTGGAATTTTCTTCTGCCTCTAAAACCGATGCTTACTTCTCTGCAGAGGTGCTCAGTTCCTTGTGATGTCACAGGGCTGTAAAGTTCTTTCTGTAAAAAATTTCTGTACTGAATTCTGTACTGAATTGAGATCTTCTGTGGATATATCTTCTCTGCCATGTTCTTTCTGCCAATCCCTTCTGTTTTTCCACCATTTACTATGCTCTTCCCGAAAAAGGAAGAAGTGTCTTATTAACTGTGTTAGCTCACCACCCCAGGAGGTACCTAGTTTTTGTGCAATTTCATACCCAGAGAACTTCACCCAGGGAACCAGAAAACTTCATAAACATTTAAGTTTATCTTTAATTGAATTTTCCCACTGTCATTTGCTCTTTAAGTCTATTCCCCTCCCCCAACTCCTGTAATCCTACACATATTGTTAACACCCTTTACCTGAAGACTAACTCCCTTCACACTTAGCTCATAGCTATGGTCATGGGAGCTTCTGTTTCAAACCAACAGACAGTGACAGGGAGATGAGGAATGTCAGAGAAGAAAGCAACTTCAAGGTGTGGCTTGGGAGAATCACCAGACTTCTCTTCTCAGCAAGAGTGAAGGGAAAATTTTCTGTTGTAATACTTGTTTGTGATTTAACTGGCATGATTAGTATACTTCCCTGCTCTTGCAGTATCTGGAGATAGAAAAATTTATTAAGTAAATGAACATGCTGGTTTCCACATTTGCCAAGCTCAGGAAAGTGAAAAGGGAAAACAGTTATGGTGAGTGAGGTTTAATGAGGGATTAGAGCTGGTGATTTGGTGGGATATTGAATTTTATGTTGTAATGACTTAATTTTTTACTATGATTTCCTCCTATATAATTAAATTATTTATTTGCCCATGAGGCTTTAAGGTGACAACACATAGGATAACTATTCCTCCTACATGACACTGTCTTCTATCTCCTCTGCCTTTTTACTAACCAGCTTCCATGCCTGGATGTACTTCATTTCACCTCTATCCCTTAAAATCTCATTTCCTTTCAAACTCTGCTGAAGTGGCACCTTCTAAACTATGACCTTCCTGATTTCCCCCAGTTATCTATGCCTTCCCTACCCCACTGGATTTATCGAATATTTATTTTGTAAGTGCTTGATTATGTAAGTCTGCCTTGATAGAATGTAAACTCTGTAAGAATAGAAACTATTTCACTTCTGTCTTTGTATCTCCAAAACTGAGTACAGTAATTGGTACTCTGCAGGTGATTAATAAATGCTGGTTGATACACTGATTGCATCTGGAAAGAATGGAAATGGTTGGCAGGTGAGGACAGATAACATGAACAGCTTATGATTATAAAAGTAAGGAATACAGTAATAGACAACTACCTGCCCTTAGTCCTAACTGAAGAAATAACCAATCTCTTACACAAGAGGGGGAAAATGATTCAGCAGTTTTTAAGTTTCTCACTTGTATTAAATCTAGATCACATCAAAAACCCAGTCAAAAAGCAAGTCAAAAGGCTACATGTTTTAGGACTGCTAACCAGAAGTTTTTCCTCCAAATAAGAGTATTGTTACTTTCTATTTGGCCTTGCTGAGTGCTAAGGTCATACATCTTAATTTTTTCAGACTTTCTAAATGAAAATTATATCATAATGCCCTACTCAGAATATGCTTAACATCAGAAAAATGACTTTTCAATGATTCTGCTACTCTTCATGTCATGTACAAACTGCCTAAAAGGGTCTATGTTAATAGGGCATTTTTCCACAAAACAGCAAATTGACCATCATATTCTCCCCTGAAGATCAGACTAATAACTCTCACCTTAGTCTTCATTCATAGTTAGGTTGGATTAGATTAATGGGACTTAAGAATTATAATGTATCAATAGTGTAATTATAGTAGTTCAGTCAAAAATCAATGATCAATTTGGGCTTGAAAAATGCATAATGTCAATTGTATGTCAAACAGGCATTAATTCAGGCAAAATTATGCCAGATTGCTAGCTGGCATGACTGCTTCTGCCAATAATTTGTCCAAACAGCTGCTATTGTTTTTGTATTTTCTATTACAAGGTTCCAATTCTTAAGAAGCATTCATCCTGGGTATAGGATTGTCTAAAGAATATATTCTGCAAAGCAAATGAATTGACACAATATTTTAAAATGTCTCCAGAGACTATTAAAATGCACAAACTACTTATTAAAAGAAAAAAGTCACTAATTTGTTTTTCCAAAAGCTGAGGCACATGACATATCCACTTTTTCTTATAAAATATACTATATGGGTAATATAAGCAACTATTTAAGATATAATTAACTATTTAATAGTAATTAAATACATACAACATTGTTATCAGAGTTTGAGGAAACTTAGGTGTCCTTAGGGTCTACTTTAGAAGGACTGCATTATAGACAAGATAATCACATAAGCAGGTTCCACTAACTTTGTTCAATAAAGAAACTCTCTTGGATAAAGTCCCAGACAGTACTATCTTAAAATGGATCTGCCTCTACATTGAGGTTGTAAGGTCAAGTGGTCCTAGCAGAAAAGTCTCTTAGGAGAGCTTTTATCTCAGAAAAGGAGTTCAAAGATTCCCTTTCTTCATACCCAGTATTATAGAACTCTCTGATTCTTCTCTTTTGCCTCACCCCCAGTTTCTTCATTTGTGAAATCCAGATAGTACTTGCATTACCCCTATCCTCTTTAATGGAATGAAATGAAATGGAAAAACATTTAATAAGTGTTTATCATGCACTAAGCACTGTTCTAAGTATTTGGGAGTAGTAAAAAGAGTAAAAGTAGTAAATAGTAGTAGTAGTAGTAGTAAATAGTGAAAATAGGCATTTTCTGCTCTCAAAGAGCTCAATCTCTAATAGGAGAAGAATTCACAGAGAAGCGTGCATCTGAATGATAGACAGATGTGTGACACTGTAGATGGCAATTCCTAACAGTCAGGAGATTCAGGAGCAGAGCAAATGATAAATACAATCTATTCCTGTATCTATAAGAAAGCACTTTGTCAAAACACAGAAGAAAGTACAAGGGGACAGGGGCCTTCCATTTTCCCAAAAGTTGGGGAAATGGTCATCACAAGCAACTCTTCTTCCATAGCTAGTGTCCTGGGTCTATGACCATTAGGCAGAGAGATTTTGGAGGTCTAGGCAGACAGAACTCAAGTCAGGATAGGTTTCTCATCCTAAGCAAATAAACATTGTGGTTAAAAAAAGCTTCACAAATATTAAAATGTCATACCAATGTTTCAAACCTTTCAAGAATCTTTAACAAGCCAACTCAGTTCTTGGATTAACCATCAGCTTCATACTGCTACAAATGTGGCAAATGTTCTATCTCAATAATTTTCCAGTGAGTGGGGAAAGTAAAGGACCACAAGCTTTCAACACAGCCCCCAAGTTCCCACAGATGTTTCCACCTCTGTATATGTCTGCAGTTGCCACAAAATCCCCCTGTAGCCCAATTCTCCTGGTACTAGAAGAATGTAAACATGGAACAGTAATTGCTTTGCCTGAAGTAAGCCATGATTTGAGCTTAACAGATGTAGATTTCAATGTTATGATGTAACTTACATACCTATTTGGCAATTCCTGACCTTTGCATATTTTTTCTCCTGTACTCTGGGTCTGTGGAGAATAACCTTCTGAAAGAGTGCCTGGGTGGGGGGAAGAGGGAAGACAGTGGGACAAAAAGTCTAATTTTAACTCAGAGACGATCTCCTCTCTAGTTGGGTACCAGTCACAAAGTCTGAAAAACCTTGAAAAGGAGATATAATTATCAAACAATGGTTTCTCCTAAAATGCAATGTTTTTGTTCACATCACTCTTGAAGGATAAAACGTATGTTCCTAGGAGCAGGTATATAGTAAGTTTTCAATAAGGAAGGAAATCACTAATACTTATTTTCCCACCTTTCTCTTTCTCATCCCCTTCTTTCTCACCTTCCCCAGCTCTCTCCTGGGGTGGACAGAGGATTTTGAAAAGGAAGCAGAATTAATGCACTTAAAAGCATATTAAGATAACAAGTTCTATCCCTTTCACTATGAGAAAGTCCAATTCTTCCAGCAAACTTTTAGGATAATAACAGTATAACACAAGTCTTCCTTTTGCATTAGAGATGCCAATGAATCCAAGATTTTCACTAATATGTACTCTTGATAAATTCAATAACAATTATATAATTAGAATGCCATCAGCACAATTTATTGGCATAAAACAATCTTCAAAAGAGTTGAATTATTCTTTTTAAATAGTCTAATTTCAACTGTGCATCACTACCATTCTCACAGGGGCACCAAACAAGCATTTGGTCAGCTTTAAAGTACTATATAAATGGGAGTCATTAGAATTATATGAACCAACATGGAATGCAGGAGAAAGCTGGAGAGGATAAAAAAATTATCTGTTTCTAGATCAATACAATGATGTTCTCTCTCTTGAACTACCTTCAGAGTCTTTAACATAGTCCCTCTTTATAGAAGATAGAGGGGCAGATAATCCCTTCTAATGACTTGCTTTGAGTCAAAACTAGACCCAACTAATGACAAATTTCTGCCCATAGGGAATAAAACAATATATAAATCTGGAATTCTAAATTGGACAATTATCATTTTTATTTGCTGTGTGACTTTATCAGATTCTCAGGTTTCTTATTTGTAAAATGAAATAGCCATAGTGCATATCCACTTCTCCAAGCTGCTGTAAAGAAATACTTTGTAAGCCATATTATGTTATAAAAATACTCATGTGGTATTAAGGACATAGATACATCCTTTTGGGCAGGAAGATCTGGTTCTACATTCTGCTTCTGGCATATAGCAGTCATGGACATAGTCAAATCTCTCAATACCCCAGCTACACTCTAAGAACCTCCTATCTCCAGTCTAGTTACTGATCTGAATCCCTGAAAGGACTTTTCATCCTGATAAAATCATAAGATTAGACAATTGCAACAACAGACCACAAAAAAGTAATTTTTATTCCTAAACCTGGTACCAGGTCAAGCCCCCTACTCCAATAGGACAAAGGATAACATAAAATACCTACCAATATGTAATGAAGAGTCATGACATTTTAGCAAATATTATGTTGCAGAAGCTCTCTTTACCTGCTAATGGAGTTAGCATAGTCATTCAACCCCTGAACAAGCCAGCTTAAATGCCAAGATAGAGTAATGAACAAGACAAGGAATATATCACATTGTGCTTGTGGGGAAAAACAGATAACCTAGATTTGGCAGCCCTTACCTTAAAACTTGCCAAAGAATTCAACATAATTTAGCAGCACTTTGTGACAAGGGCATTTAATAAACTGGTTTGAGAATGTATTTTTGTAATGAATTCAGACTTGTGGCAGAGTAGAGAGAAAGATAAATTAGAAGCCAAGATACCATGTACTGTCCTGGCTCTGATAGTAAACAGCTATGTGCTCTTGGGCATATGGCTCAGTCTTCTAACCTGTCAAAGAAGGAGCATTTCTGAAATCCCAGGTCCCCTTTCTCTACAGAATCCTTAAAATCACTAACAGCTCTAACAAGAGCCTAGGTTCTATGAATTCTGATTTAATGGTAGTAATCCTTATTTACAGGTTAAGCAAATTTACTGGCACAATTGCAGCTATTTTAATTAAGGCAAAAATGTCCTTTTCTATACTCTATTAACTTATTAACTTCATTTATTTCAACTGAGTAGCTCTAATTTACCTGATAAAATTATACATATATATATATATGTATATGTATACATACACACATACATATATGTATTTATATGATCACACAATAATATAGTTTTGTGATACTGATATTACAAAAATGAACAAGTATTAATATGTAATATATTTAGGAGTGTGCAAGTAAAATTTTTTTAAACTGACTCTAGAGGAAGCTACATGCACAATGGAGATAGCACCCATCCTGAAGTCAGGAAGACTTGACTTCAAATCCAGCCTCAGACATTTAACACTGAGTAGCTGTATGACTCTGGGCAAGTCATTTAACCCCAATTGCCTCACCAAAAAAGAAAAGAAAAAAGAAAAAGAAATCAAAAAAACTGACTCTGGGGAAAATTTCTATATCTATACCTATATTTATATTTATAGCTATATCACTATATGTCCATATATCTATATCTATATAAATAAATATATATGTATATATATATAAAATCAAGGTTGTGATAGGCTGCTAGACAAAAACCAATCACTATGTATATATATGTGTATATATATATATATATACACACATGTATCTGTGTGTATATATATGTATATACATATATACATATGTGCATATATAGTGATTTATATATACATATATATGTGTGTGTATATATATATATATATAGTGATTGAGTGGTTATTGTTTATGTATATATCAATATATGGTTATATAGTGATTGGCTGGTTTTTCTCTACCAGCAGATCACAACCTTTAGGAATACATTTAACCTCAGCTCACAAGAGATCACCACACTGCCCTCAGAAGACACACGTTCTTTCAGAGCAGGCCCATAAATTGTAGATATATCTAATTTCTCTGATTGGCTCCAGGTTGCTACTTCATGTTCGTTCAACCCTGTTCTCAAAGAGAACCAAAATGGTATCACTAACTTAGAGTTGAGTTACAGTGTGTCCAACTGTGGCTGATCATATCAATATGAGCTCAAAATACTCTTGCACAGGTTGTTCCAAATCATCCCTCTGAACATTTGGGGTACCTTCTCTAGCTTTGTGCATCTTGTGTTTCTTCTGAGTTAATTCAATTCTGCTTTGCATATACAGCACAGCATCTTCTCTGATGAGAGCACACTATGCTGGGTGATCCTGTGCCATCATCTTCCATGTCATACAATCAATTCTGAAGTTCTTAAGAGAGACTTTGAGAGTATCCAACTCTACTGGAGAGAACACAGCTCCACTGAGTTGGTCACATTGTTTGAATGTTAAATGTACATTTGCTAAGAAGATTATTTTATGGAGAACTCACATATGGAAAGTGCTCACAAGGTGGTCAAAAAAAGCAATATAGCAACAGATATAGACTAATATATATATATATATACATATACATATGTATATGTATATATATATGTATACATACACATGGGTATATAGATATAGATACACACACATATATGAAACACATTTTAAAGAAATCTGCATTATTTAAAATTTCCCTGGAGCAACTAGTTGGTCAGAAAGACCTGAATTCAAATCTGGCCTTAGATACTAGATGTGTGACCCCAGGTAAGTCATTTCACCCTGTCTATTTCACTTCCGTATCTGTAAAATGAGTTGGAAAAGAAAATGACAAACCACTTCAGTATTTTTGGGAAGAAAACCCCATTTGAGGTCATGAAGAGTTGGACACTACCAAAATGACTCAACAAAAAACATTTCCCCCATCACTTTCTTAAGTACAAACAACTAACAACATAGATCAAATCTTGATTTGTAGCAAATTGTTTGTTGATTTCCAAGGTATAAATACTCACGCTGAAAATTTAACAATTGTGTCTCTAGAGCCTGCTTGAGTCAATTCCAGTACATAGCTGAACATATGTACCTGGGATCCAGAATAATATACCTAGATATACTTTACAGAAAGATATGCAAAGGCTGTGTCAAATAGGCACTAAGTCATATCCATAAATATTCTAATAAAATATATGTAAAATTCTTTGCAAACTTTAAAAGATGTTTGTGTGTGTCAGCTCTTATAATTAATTGAAAACTTTAAAATTAACAAATATTGACGATGAAGATTATAAAGTAGGTTTTGAAAAGGGAAACTTTTTAAAGATATTTTGAAACTGAATCTTAGCCCAGCTATCCGAGCCTAAAAGAGAAGAGTTATTACAAAGGTGTGATCAGGTAGTGAGTGAGGTGAATATTCAGGTGTTAAGAGTCTCACCACAACAAGGTGATCAATGTAACTTCAAGAGACTCTGTAGTCTTTATACCCGTTGCCTCTTTTCAAACTGCCTAAAATAAGCCCAGAACTCTCTTATCTTTAAAAAGCCACTGCTTATTCCTGCCAGTCTCTCCAACTATTTTCTTTTCCTCCTTTTCAAAGCTAAACTCCTAGGAAAAAACAAAACAAAAAGCAAGCAAGCAAGCAAAAAACCTTACCATCCATATGCATTGCCTACATAGTCTTTGGGGCAGCTAGGTAGTGGGATAGATAGAGTACAAGGTTTGAAGTCAGAAAGATTCATCTTTCTAAGCTCAAATTTGACTTGAGACACTTACAAACTGTGTGACCCTGGCTATTATTTCACCCTGTTTGCCTCAATTTCCTCTTCTGTAAAATAAGTTGTAGAATGAAATGGAAAACCACTTCAGTGTCTTTGCCAAGAAAACCCCAAATGGAGTCACAAAGAGTTGGACATGACTGAAAAAAAATGACTGAACAAAAAAAGAAACACAAAAAAGTATGTCAATTCCTCTTGTTCTGCCTGTCTAGAGTATTACCCTTGTGTTGAGAGGTAGGAATTCAATCTTTCTAGAATAATTATCCATTACTCCCTCTCACATGCTCTATGTTCTAGTCAAACTTCCTTACTTGCTGTTTCCCAGAGCATTCCAGTCCCCTTTCCATGACTGTCCCTCATGCCTGGAATATTCTTACTCATCACCTCTGACTCTTGGAACTCCTACTTGCTTCAAATTCTTAATTCAAGTATCAAATACTTAATTCAAGTATCAACTCCTGATCTTCTAATTTGTAGAGTCCCACAATTTACCTAGTTTTTTTTTTTTCCCATATGGAGGGGAAACAGGAGTAAGGACAGTCTGATCAATAGAGTTCCTTCCCAGGCTAATTGATGAAATCATAGTAGGGAAAAGGTGAAAAAATGATTACAATAATGTGAAAAGAAGTGTTATCAATATGTCACCCTTTTACAAAGTGTGAAGAAATCTTCAGTGTTGGAAGTTTGAAGAACTGTTTGAAGAGCAGCTTGTTATTGCCTGGCCAAAAATTGGCTAAACCAGAGAGAGGTATTTAAAAAGTTTGCTTATCAAAGCTAGGGAGAATTCAGGCAAGAAGCCACTTCAAGAAGTATAAGTCTCTAGATTATAGAATCTAGAGAAAAATCAGATTTTGAGAAAGATAATCTCTCATTACCCTTGTATCTCTATCAAAGGGAAAGCATTTCTTCCACCCATCCCTTCTACTTTACTCTCCTCTATCAGCCATGGTGCTCTGTATCAGAGTTATTCATTTAAAGGAAAAATCATAACCATTGGGTAGTATGTTCAGCAAGGAAAGGACAGAATCAGGAAAGAGTGGCCTCTGGCAACAGAGAGAAGACACAGCTGCAGATGGACAACCTTAGGAGTTGGGAGTGGAATTTCTGGGAGCCTGACTGATAGGGAAGCATTCTAAAGTTACCAGAGAAAAGAAGGGACATTGTGGCCCTACATGCCAAAGGCATGAATTGCCTTAGCTACATATATTCCAAATGTATATACTTCACTACTAGCATATTGTTATGTGCTCCCTTCTCCCACTGATTCTGGATATATTTATAGGAGAGTGTGCCCTAGGTTTATAGAAAGAATGTTTTATAGTTACTGTTACTACGCCTTCTTAGAATATGATTTTACAAGAGTCAAGATAATAGAATACATCCTCCTCCAAACAACTTTAAAATAACACCTCAAATAAAATTCTGGAGAAGCAAAGACAACATAACATAAGGTCAGAATAAGATGTTTTACCAATCCAAAATAACTAGTCCAGAGCCTACCAGTAATGTTGTGGTGATACCAGCTCTGATTTTTTGAAGCAAGCAGTAAAAAAAGCTCCAAGAGATCTCAAGCAGGAAAGAGAATAAAGGATACTGCTATGCTAGAACAGGGTGTAGGACACAAAGTCAGATATAAACAATTGGAGAAACATTAATACTCATGGGTAGGTTGAGTCAATTTAATAAAAATTGCAAATACATGGAAGCTTAATTACTAATTCAGTTCCATACCAACTACGAAAGAAGTATGTTATGAAGCTAGGAAAAAAAAACACAAAATTCATTTAGAAGAAAGGTCAAGAAAATCAAAGAAATCAATGGAAAGGATAGCCTACCAGTACCAGATTTCAAACTATATTACAAAGTGATCATCATGAAAACACTGTTATTGGCTGAAAAATATAGCAGTTGATCAGTGAAATAGATTATACATAAATATATAGTAGTAAATGACCATAGTAATGTAATGATTAATAAACCCTAAAATCCAAGCTTTTAGGATAAAAACTTACCCTTTGACAAAAGTTGCTGCAAAAACTGGAAAGCAATTTAGCACAAACTAGTCAAAGACATATATCTCACACTGTATACCAAAATAAGGTCAAAATAAATAAATATCATAAATTAAGAGAGCATGAAAAAAATACCTGTCAGATCTATAGCTAAAAGAAGAATTTATGAACAAATAAGAGATAGAGAAGATAACTGAAAGTAAAATGGATAATTTTGATTACATGAAATTTAAAAGTTTTTTGCACTAGTAAAATCAATGCAGTCATATTGGGAGCCTCAATCTCTAAGCTGACTGGCAAAGCCACAGCACTGAGATCGAATGTGCATAGCACTCATGCAGGAACAACATTTCCTTCTATGATTATTATCATTGGGCTTTCTACTCCCATGTTGCTTATAATTTGTTTAACCTACTACTGGAAATTTTCTGTCCTAATGACATCAATCTTACTTTGAGGCAAATGATAGATGCATTCCAAAAGTATGAAGTGTTGGTGTTTATTAATTTGGACCACTCCATCACCCTGACCCTACGAGTTCCCCTTTAGAAGAATGCAAACCTAAGAAGATAAAGAGATTAAACAATCCATAGGACTAACAAAGAAAACATAGGTAAACTAACAAAAGTCATTGACATTTACCTTTCATTATTAGCTTTGTGTAACATAGTTAATAGTTAGCATTTAACCATGAAGTAATCTAGTTAACAGTTAGCATTTAACCATGAAGTAATCTAGTTAATAGTTAGCATTTAGCCATGAAGTACTTACTCAAATGTAAATGTCAAATATAGTAATCTATAAGGGTCAATAAGTTAGAAGAAAAGGGATCTTTGAACTAGGTGCCAGACAGAGAAAAGTCACTGAGTTAATTGTCTGATGTATGAAAAAACATAAACTGCAAGTCTGATACATGTCTGCAAACTATGTTGACCTAAAGAAATGTATATGTAATCAGAAAATTGTGTAACCATTAAATAGAATACAAATAAAGCCTGAGGGAGCCTGAGGAAGAAGAAGCAATAGCATCACATCAGTTCCTCATTCAAGCTACTCACGCCAACACTATTCCTCCTATTCTGTTCCTGAAACCCTGGAGAGGCTGGACCTCGGCACAGTCAAAATTAGAAGGAAAGTAGGAGCCTGGAGAAATTTTCACAGCAAATTTCTCTGATAAAGGCTTTATTTCTCAAATATATATAGGAAACTGAGTCAAATTTATGAAAAGAGGGGAAAGTTGGAAATTTTGCAAGCAAGTGGATAAACCAGCCCTGGAACCCTGTCTTTCTAAATTCAATTTAGTAAACTTTTACTAATCAACTATGTGCTGAACAGTAATGCTAGATGCTGGCAGAGATAGATAGATAAATGCAAATGGAATTTGCAGTTAAGTAAGGGGAGACAGCTTTTATACAACTAATATAAAATCAAAAAAGAAGTCAATATCATTTGGTAGAAAGAACAATGGAAATGGAATGAGGGGCTAGGAATCTGAGAATAATACAGTTTCCAAAGAATTAAAATTACAGCTCACCCAGAGGGCTATACTAGCACATGTATCACCAAACTGGACACAGGAAGTTTCTTAAAAGATATTATTAAAAGGTATAACCAGAAAAGAAGATGGATTAGTTATACATCCAGAAAGAGAAATGGATTGTTCATGTAATACATTGCTACTCAAACTAATGTTGAAAGACTTGGAGGGAGCCCCTCAGCATTCTATGTGGATCCCTATAAAGGGGATGTAGAAGGATCCTACCCAGAGTTTCATGGGCTATGGAAGTGGAATGGATGAATGGAATTTGACACTTCTGGAAGTATCACTCAAATCTCTGAGATCCACTGGCACATAGAAATATAATAAATCTTGCCTACCTCTTGAGAGTGCTGTAAAGAAAAAGCTTTTGTAAAGTGCAATAGAACATAGGCTTTTGATGTCATCATTATTTTAATGAGATACAGAAACAAATGCTGTGAGAAGTGTATGAGAAAGGGAAGGCTATTTCTGAATGGGGGAATCAGAGAATGGCTCAAGGAGCAGAGAGTGCTTGAGCTGAGTTTTGAATAATGGCTAGGATTTCCATGGATGGAAATGACTGGTGGGGCAGGGAAGTGAGATGCTGATGGCTAGAAAGCAAAGAAGAGGGAATCAAAGGCTTGGATCGTCATTGCTATTCAGAACCACCCCCATTTCCAAGAGGCACAGCCTTAGAGGAAAGGGGAGAGAAGGTAAGGAAAGGACAATAAAAACGAACCCCTAGTGTAATAGTGCTTAATTAGCTCTCTACCTTGAAATTCAAGACACATTTTTCACTCAGAAGGCAACTTTCATCCCTGGTTATCACTGAGCTGAATAAACATTAATTAATTTTCAAATACTCTATAGAGCAGGCATTATCTGTCTTGTTTTGTGGCAAAGAAATGGACATTTGGATAGGTCAAGTGAGTGGCTTGCCCAGGGTCATGCAATGTCAGCACAAAATTAGTAATCAAAAAACACTTGCCTGTCCTTAAGGAGAAGTCAGTAACATAGGCAAGATGGGCCTATTTCTAGTAAAAGGAATAACTAGAGATGCCATGTGTTATATAAGGAATTATAATACAAAATAAAGCACTTAAGACATTTCAAAATCCCGGATGGCTGCAGATATTCATAATTTAAAAACAAAGAAAAAAGATGTGTCTTCATTTTTTTCCTTACCTTCCAGTTGGGAAATCTAAGTCTGGTCTAGATTCTGATTGAAATGTAAAGACAAATGGGCATTTCCAATATGCTGTTCTGACTTACACTAGAAAAAAAATGACAAATGTACCCTGGCTTTGCCTCCCCTGGGAGAAGGAACAATTTCTCCAAGCAGTCTCTAAACTGTACTCTCTTTTACAATCTCCAATTTTCTGCTCTTTCCAGTTAGCTAGCTATCTCACTGACAACTAAAATGCAACTGATCCAAAGTAGGGATCATTAATTATTTCCCTCACAAATAACCAGTAACTTCTCTGTGTTCTAGTTCCCAGGCTTCCAAGTCAGGAGCCACCTTCAGCTTCTTTCCCTTTTTTCCACTCTCCATATTTACCCAGTCAAAAAAAAATGTTCTCTATCATTTTCTAGATCAGCCTGCCTATTGAGCTATGTAGCCTTGATTGGGTCCTAATTATCTCTCACTACTAATAGTGTGACAGCATGTTATCCACCCTCCACCTTCTCCCCCTTTGAATTATCTCCCTGTAGTAAGAGAGGTGAAATCCATTCTAATGACTATCATTACAAAGAAGGATTCTATATAACCAAACTATTTCCCAGTAGATAAAGAAATAGTGCTCTGTTGAACAGTTTACAGTTAATTTAAATAATAATTCTTTATGTGATTTTTTTTCTGATTGAGAACTGAAATGTGAACTGCTTATATTAAAAATATTCTGAGAGAAGCAATGAAGGAAATAAGAGCAAAGTATATCTAAACTTTTGTATACTTTTTGACTCTCACAATGATTAATTGCTTTTCAACCATGTCCTATTTATCCTCATTCTTTTACAACCTTCAATGTTAAAAGTCTCCATGACCACTACAATATACCATGACAATCATTCCAAGTCTTCTTTCCAAAAACTCTCCAAGTCCTTGGGGATTAAATAGGAGCACAGAGTTGTCTTCAACACAAAATTCAATACTCACTGATCATTTACATTGCCTATCCAAAATATATTTACTGATGGATTAATTCAATGGATATGTCATATATTTATATGTAATGAGTATGTTTCATCCCTTTAGTTTTTACTGTATGGATTGTGTTGACAACTGCATATTGAAATAATCATAGATGTAATTGACTTAGGAGGAAGACCCAGTTTCTAATCTTGACTATGCAATTACCTTGAATAATTCATATCACTTCTCTGAGAATCAGTTTTATAGCAATAAAATAATGGAGAAAATTCTCAAAAAGACAATTTGGAAATAAATAATGTACCAAATAACTTTTAAGAATCATAAATTGCAATTTAGGTACTAAGCTTCACTGTAAAAGTCCCAATTCCAAGGAATCACATTTCCCTCTCCTCACCCTTTTTTGCGGGGCGGGGGGGGGG
>JAJPUD010017912.1:0-22891 GCA_023553655.1 Myrmecobius fasciatus
GGCAAGCAAGATCCAAAATGATCTGATGTACAGCCTGCACAGTCCCTTCCAGCTCTCAATCTCTGACCCTATGGTCCTGTAGGAAATGACATAGACCAGGAAAATCCCAATGAGCTGCAAAATGAATTCCATTTCAGATATTTATTAAGTGAACTGTGCTAGACTTGAGATTTTGATGGTTCCCACCCTTGGGGTTTTTATAGTCTAGACAGGGGATAGGATACCCAATTAATTATAGCATACACTATTACTTGCTGTAGGCATTGAAGGGGGAGCAAAGTAGAATACCTTCAAGCATCCTAATTCTGTGTTCCAACAGCAACATTCTCTTCCTTCAGGAACACAATATTATCCATCTCCAACAAATACTGAACCCTCCCCAGTGTTCCATGAACATGCAAGACAATGACAGCAGACTCTCCTATTTATTTCAGTCTTGCTATCCGATTCTCCGTAATGTCCTGTGTTTCTAAAGAGTTCTGCATCTGATCTTAGAAGTAAATGTTATCTTCTTGAGGACAAGGTTTTGGTTTTGTTCTTATCCAGTGCCTTGCTAATAGCTTGTTATTGTTCAGTTGTTTTCAGTTATGTCCCACTTTTTTTGACCTATTTGGGGATTTTCTTGGCAAAGATACTGAAATAGTTTGTCATTTCTTTCTCCAGCTTATTTTACAGATGAAAAAACTAAAGTAAACAGGGTTAAGTGATTTATTTGCACAGGGTCACACAGCTAGTTAAGTGTCTGAAGGCAGATTTAGGAGAAGAGGAACCTTCTGATTCCAAGCCAATTGCTCTAACTACTATTTAATAAGTACTTTTTAGGTTGGAGTGGATTGAGTCCAAAAGAGATTTGATTATGTAAGATAGGCAATGATCATTTTTCTTCTTTTAAAAAACATTTGTAAATTCCTTGATATTAGAGATTATTTCATTTTTTATGTCTTTCAAGTACCTGGCATAATGCCTGGCACAAAGTGAGCTAGAATGCATTAATGAATGCTTTTTGATTGACTTACTGATTAGTTAGCCTGGTTGTTAATTTAACACCAAAGTGTCATCACTTAGGTGGAATCACTAAATCCACTTTCATGTCCCAAATTGGTATTTAGGTAATCTAAAGGACCTACACACAGATGAATTCTTCAGAGAGCTCCAATAAAAATCTCTCAGAAAGAAGATCTGAAGATCTCAGCAAAGTTCCCATTTCAGAAAATTCTTCCTAAGACCAAATTCTCTGTTTTCCTGCTGCAGATAAATCCATTGAATACAAGCTCCTTGAGGACAGGGATTGTTTCATTTTTTGTTTTTGTATCTACAGTGGCTGGTAGACAGTAGATGCTTAATAAATTGATTGATTAGTCTAGTTGAAAGATGAGTAGAGAGGAATCAGGAGACCTGGACTATTACCTCTCTTAATTAAATTTATTTCCTCCTCTGTAAATTTTTTTCTAAATCTTGAATTTACCTGCCTCAAAGGACCATTGTGAATATTACATGTGTGGGATCCCTGATATATAAAAATACTTTGGAAAGTATGACAATGCATGTATACCATACATGCAATATAGCTGGAAGCATGGTAAGCATTTATATTTCATGCATTGTGTCTGACTCTGCTTCAATTGCTGATTGCAGTTCGAGAAAAGAAGGATGTTCCCCTTGATCCTGAAGACCAGAAGGAAGAGGATGGTTCTTTTGATTACAGGTATGTTTTCTCTTAGCCCAAAATGAAAGCTGCATCTTTATGGCTTTCACTGTCCTCCCTCACCCATCATCCTTTCCTCTCCTCCCAACCTCCCTTTGTCTCTTTAAGAGAACTGCACAGATTTGCTAAAAGGCCACCAAATAGATTTTCTCTCCGATAAGGCTTTTGTTTCTGTCCTCTTTGAAGACACCTTGAGAAAAGGACAAGTGATACTGAGTTTGCTCAGAGATCCTGCTCATCTTAACTGCTTAGGACAAAGCATCTCTGGGAGACACTGCCTAGGACCTCACCCTCTACATAGATGGAAGATGTGAAACATTTCCACATTTTAAACCAGAAACAAATGATGAACCCTACTAACAGGGAGTAGAGCTAAGTTTGAATCCCAGCTTGCTACCTTTGTGACTTTGAGCAAAATCCCTTATTATTTCTGGGCCTTTGTTCCTTATTGATCCTGAAAAACAGGAATCGTATTTGTGTCCGTATCGCCTAGCACAGTTCCTAACACTTAAGTACTTAGGAAATGCTTGTTTGATTGATTGATCAACCAAATGACGTTCCACGATCAGTCTTCTCCTAAGTTCCTTCCAACTCTAAATGCTATAGTCCTTTCTTTTGATTTAAGTAAGGAGTTTGCACACATTGCCTGCCTCATATGAGTATAAAGTTTATAATAAATAATATAATAAACACTCCTGCCCTTCTGTTCCAGTACCAAACCCAGTCCTTCCATAAGAAAGGTTGTACTATATTCTAGATATTATAAGCCGACAATAATGTAGGCTTCTTCAGAACAGACTGTTATTTGTTACTTTTGGTATTTTACTCCCAAGGCTTAGCATAGTGTCAGGGACATAGCAGGGGATAAATGTTGATTGATTTGAATTAAATGATTTTGAAGAGCCCCAGCAAGTCATAGAAATGTGGCACTAGTTTCCTTTTCACTGTATCATGATGCCTTTTGAGGTCTAGAAAGATAAAGAGTTCCCCATTTGGGAGCCAGTGGCCTTAAAAAAGCTTCACAGAAGCTGACCTCAATTCAAGCATTTATCTCTTGTGAGGAGCTCAACCCTTAGAAGTTCTTCCAGGAGTGTATCTCTGAGTGGAGTACCAGATTTGACAAAGCGGGATGGCTTTGTATATAAATATGAATTAACATTATTCTCATCTCCATCCCAAAGCATGAATTAAGTATCTTCTCAAGCATGGTGCTGTACAGAATAATTTAGGCAGAGCTTAGCTATCCTCAGTGGTTTGATCCTCTAAGATGGACATAGTGACTAATAGTGACTTGGAATTCTAGAATTGTGGGATTCAACACTAGGTGAAACCTTGGAGACCATCTAGTCCCGCAAGGGGATACAGTGGCTGGATCCTGGGAACAGATGGTCCTCGTAGGGTAGCATGTGGGAAAGACTCATAATTGCTGGCTACAGATATAATGTAGTAGCAAGAGCTCTGGAAACCTGTGTTCTTGTATGGCATTGTCTAAGCCTTTTTACAGCTCACTTAGCTGTAAGGTGAGGACATTGAACTTCGGTTATCCCCTAGGTTTCTTCCAGCTTAAAAAATCTTCGATTAAACAACTTTGACTTGGAATATTGTCTCACCCCGCAGCTAACCCCACTGCAATGTTGACAAGACATAAATAAGTCTGACTAGAATCCAGATTATTGGCAATTAATGTGTCCCTCATCAGCTGAGCAGCAGGAAAAGAGGGAGGCAGCGCAGTAATAATGAGCGATTATATAACACTACAAGGTTTGCAAAGGACCTTAAGTAGACTATTTCATTCGGTCTTCATGTCAACCCTATTATCATCCCTAAATTACAGGTGAGGAAGCTAAGGTTAAGTTACCTGACTTCTCCAAGCCTCAGTTTCCCCATCTGCAAAGTGAAAATTATATCTTACTATGATAAAGGCATTAACCTTAGAGTTCTACAACAGTGTGAAGAATCACACTGTCCAATAACTTAAGTAGGGTGCTAACCAAGCCTGTCCTCAGTTGGCAATCTCTGAGACTCACAATGAAGCATATTGATATAAAATCATAGAACTTAGAAAATGGAAGCAGTCTTAGAAATCATTTGTCTCCAGAGAAAGAACCAATAAACAGAAGTTTATATAGAATGATTTTATATATCTATACATATTGATGCCTAATGCTAGCCATCTCTAGAGTGGGGCAGGAAGGAAAGAAAAGGAAAAAAAAGAAAGAAATTTCCATTACTTTATTGAGCATTTAAAAGGAATGACAAGTTGTATGTAATAGTTTCACATGCAATCATTTTTATTATACCATGTTATGGAAATACTTGTTCCATTCCATAACTTAAAAATAAAATTAAAAAAGAAATTATTTAGTCCAATCTCATTTTGTAAAGAACTTGAGGAGCAATGAATTGCTTTCAGTCACAACTCAAAGTAATGACAGACAGATAAGACTTTCAGTGCTTTTCTATGCCCTAACATGTCACCCCCACAAATACCTAGCCTCGGTACTATACCTCACATACGAGTTATGTTATATAGCCCAACTATTATGAGATTCATCTGGCTTGAGACAAACAAAATAAATCCTTATTCACACTTTTCCTAAATGGACAGCTCCCTTTCAAAGTACATGCTGATACCTTAAAGAGCTTTGAAATGACCCTAAATGGCTTTCAGTTTTGGCCAGGGCTAAACTAGTCAGCCGCTGCAAACGGAAGAGCACTGGATTTGCTGTCAGAAAATCCAGGTTCAAATCCCAGCTCTCCCACTTCCTACTTGTGTGACATGTTAGTTACCTCTCTCTGGCTTTTAGTTCTCTCAATGGCAAGATGAGAGGATTGGACTGGGTGACCTGGAAGGTCTCTAAAGGTCCATGAACCCAAGAAACCTATAGAGACCTTTCCAAAACACCCACTCACCTATTCGAGTGCCTAAGCTCAAGGTCCTGGACCTTATTGGTATAAAATACCCTCCTTGAACCTAAGAACAGAGACCATGGAACAGCTGGAGAGGGCCAGGGGACAGAGACATCCCATTCCCAGCCAGTTTGGGGGGATGGGTCCAAGGAGAGAGCTAGGACAGTCCATCCTCTCTCCTTTTCCTATCCTCTTAATTAGGATCCTAACTCCAGATGCTGCCCTGCCCTCCTCTTCTCCCTATTTATTCTGTGCCTCATCTGCCCAGACAACCATAGGCTGTCCTAGTGCACAAAGCTGCCATCAGGGGAGCGCCTGGCAATCAGAACAATGCATGGCAGGCGCCCACTGCGGGGCACTCTGAGCCCAGATCTATCTACTCTACCATGAAACACTGTTCCCTGAAAAGCAAAGGCTGGGAGGAGGCGCTTTCCCATTCTTTCCTGTCCTGCTCCAGCTGTTCCTCAGCCACCCTTGGTGAAACCCAGTCTCCCTAGAGGTACGACCGAAGGATGATACAGAGAGATTTTGTTTTTTTCTGTTTTCAATTCAACAGTGCAGGGGGTGTTTTTTCTGGCCTGCTGCCTGGTTTTGTTTTTTTCTGCCAGCCCCAATCCCACATGGTATCTGTTGAATCACAGCCATAGAACCAACTTGGGCAGCTCCTGGCCAGACCATAGGATCATCCATCTAGGGCTGGAGGGGGATGTCAGAAGCCATCTAGTCCAACTTTCTCATTCCACAGATGAGGAAACTGAGACCCAGCTGGGGAAAGAACACCTCCCTGCCCTTCCTAATTTCATACATTGACTATATCTGCCATTCTGGAGCAGACCCAGTCTAGAGATGGTGTCCCAGGACCAAGCTGAGTCTTCAGATGGAAAGACAAAGGGAGGAAAATCTCACTTTTGTGGGAAGTAGGAATGTCATTTCCCTCTGCTTCTCTGATCTCTCTATTCCCTCTCAAGAGTCTGAGCACATGGATCAGGAAAGTCACTTGAAAAGTAGAAAGGCAGGTAGTTGGAGGGCCAACCACAATCTGATGCCTTTCCAGTATCTGGGTTTGTCAGGATAAAGATCTGTTCTTTGCAGACTGAAATCCCTTTTCCAACTTTCAAGAACCCAAGACATGAAAAAAGACTTGCTCTCCCTTTCCCCTTCCCCACCTTAAATACTTTTGACTTAAGGTAATGGAATCAGAGTTAGAAATTGCCACATGCCCTATTCACCATCAATTCTAAACAATATGCCATTCAGGAAGGAGATGTGCAGGGGAGAAATTCATAGTCAGAGAGAGAAAGAGGATCAGAAACAGTTTTAGGGAGAGCAAAGTTCTCCCCTCCCCCACAAATTGTAATATTGTCCCATCAGCCAGTTTCCCTAATGTCATGCTAATTTTGCTTTGCCAAATACTTCATATTCATGAACCTAGTTAATATTAAATAGTTTCACAATCTAACTGGAATGTGCTTGCTATTAATTTTCCATTGGCTACAGATGCCTATGTCTCTGCTCATCAACCAGAGCTCTATAAAGATAGCAATGTACTATGTGACCCTGGGCAAGTCACTTAACACCAATTGCCTTAGCAAAAAAGAAAAAAAAGATAGCAGTGTGATGCTCCAAGGGAAAGATGAGGAAGTTGTTTTTTTTTTTTTTTTCAGGCCTTGGGCTCCTGCTTCTTTTTGTAGCTGGATTCATTCCTGTCTTACCCTTTCTGAAAAAACAGTAGTACCTCTTGTCTGAAATGGGGTGCCATGGGTTCACACACTGTAATTGCTTGACATCCACCCCTCCCAAACATGGAATGGGTATTCAGCTGGAGGCAGATCCTCTAACCATATATATCTTGTATGTACTTAGTTATTTGCATGTTGTACCTCCAGTTAATTAGAATATAAGATCCTTCGTGACTCTCTTCATCAATGAGATGATTTGGACCAGTTCCAATGATCTTGTGATGAAGAAAGACATCTGCACCCAGAGAAAGGACTGTGGGACCTAAGTGTGGATCACAACATAGCATTTTCGCTCTTTTTGTTGTTTGCTTGCATTTTATTTTCTTTTTTTTTCCTGTTTGATTTGATTTTTCTTGTGCAGCAAGATAGTTGTATAAATATGTGTGTCTATATTGGACTTAACATGTTTCTACCAAGTTTAATATATATATTGGATTACTTGCCATCTAGGGAGAAGGGGGGATTGGAACACAAGATTTTGCAAGGGTTAATGCTGAAAAATTACACATGCATATGTTTTGAAGACAAAAAGCTTTCATTAAAAAAAAAGAATATAAGATCCTTGAGGGCAGAAACTGTTTTTGCTCTTTTTTCTGTCCCCTCTCCCGTGGCTGGCACAAAGTAAGCACTTAATGAAATGGACTCTTGCAAGGAATTCTCATCTTGGACTGCCCCTCTAATATTCTGTCTCCTTCTGTCCCTTCCCTCTCTGCCTGGCCCTTTCCCATCCCTACCAGTGACGAGGACAACAAGCCCCTACAAGGAAGCCAGACGTCCTTGGATGGTACCATCAAACAGCAAGAGAGTGATGACAGCCTGGTGGACTATGGCGAGGGGGGAGAAGGACAGTTTAATGAAGATGGATCTTTTATTGGCCAATACACAGTCAAAAAGGACAAGGAAGAGACAGAAGGGAATGAAAGCTCAGAGGCCACATCGCCCGTCAATGCCATCTACTCCCTGGCATAGGGGACCCGTACAGACACAGCCACTCTAGTCAATGGGGGGAGGGGAGGCGGGAAGGAAAAAACCCACTGCAGACTGACTACTAAACCACCACCACCCACAGGGATGAGGGCGGGCATGGCAATCAGAGACGCCAGTGTCGGGAGATCAGCTGAGCCACGTGGACCTGTGACAGCCCAGCCAACAGCAAAGCCTCCTCCCCTTCCTCTCCCCTCCCTCCCTCCCCCTCTACCCCCCGGGTGCCAACAGGGTGACCACAGAGCTGGAGACCAGACCTGAGCTGAGCCAGAAGGGAACAGGCTCCTGAGGCTCGGTCACATAACCAAGCTTCCAGGACCGGACCATCCCTGTCCCCTCCACCTCACCCTCAACATGCACACGAGTTATTGGGCGACATTTCACTCTTTAGTTATCTCTCCCCTTCACACCCTGCACCTCTCCACTTTCACCTTTGTTCTCTTCAAAAAAAAAAAAGTTTCCACTTTTGTTTTTCTTCTGGAGATAAATCCCAGGAAGAGAATGGAGGACGGCCCCTCCCCAGAAAGCAGCAAGAGACTGGCAAAAGGATCAATCAGCAATAGGACAGAGAATCTCCAGTATTCAGACACTTCTGAGCCCCATGGTTTCCAAAGGATGCCTTTCCAGCACATGTGCGCCATTCCCTCGCCCCTTCCCCCTCCTCTGCCTTTGTTCACACTGACCTGGGTCTGCCTTTTTCCTGCACAGCAACAGTATTTTTTACAGAGAGAGGATGAACAGGGTCTCATTCCTCTTTCTGGCTCATGCGGGGAGCTGGGCACTTCCTTATAAGGTTGGGATATACCTCCCTGCCTTCCTCAAAATACATGGAGTTACTTTTATCCTGATCAAGAGGTCTGGGACTGCAGGAACAAGAAGGTGGTGCTGCTGCAACCAGCTCTCTAGACAGATGTAAATCCTAAATCTGGGTACCTAAGGAAGGTGGAAGCAGCTTCTGGATTTTGGCTTCCCTCCTCTCCCCCTAGTAAAGCTCCAGATTTGACAGTGGATTAGGAGAAGAACATCCAAGATATATAAACCCATCCCTGATGTGGGAAGTAGATGAGAAAGAGTCCAGAAATGACATGGAAGTAGATGAGAAAGAGTCTAGAAATAACATGGAAGTAGATGAGAAAGAGTCCAGAAATGACGTGGAAGGAGATGAGAAAGAATCCAGAAATGATGTGGAAGGAGATGAGAGCATCCAGCCTGGCCATCCTGAGGGAGAAAGGACTTGGACATCTATAAGTTTTGCCAGTTTGAGAAGTGTGAGCTGGCTCTCTCTTATTTCCTCTCCAGTGCACTGGATGTCATCTCCATGCTCCCACTCAGGGGACTCATTATGTGGACGGTGGTTACTGGTGGGCTCAGCCACAAGACTGTCCACTCCCCCCAGACCAAACTGGTGTTATCCTTCTGTTGGGGTATTTACATATCAGAAGAACCTAAGGTAACAATACTAACCGCACTCTGCCACCTCTGCCCAGATAGGAGTCCCTCTCATTGCAAAGTTCCTCCTATGCCTTACCCAGCTCCCAGCTCTCCCTGGAGTTCTGGGGCCCCCCCCCCCCCCCGCTGCAAGGCCCAATGCCTCTGAGGCAGCAGACTCATGGAGAATCCGGCCACCTATGCAATGCTTCACGGCAGCAGCAGAAATGACCACTTCGCACCATCCCCGGACCTATGGTGAGTGGAGCCGTTTCCCGCCAGCAGCACCGACCATGGTACTGCCTTCCTGGTCCCCTCCGAACGCATTTTTTAAAAAACCAAAGTTCCCTATCCTGTGTGCGAGAGATGGATGGCAAGTGTGAGCCCAGTTCTGTCCCATAGCTGCAGCCTATCTCCAGAGGATTTTGCTATTTCACCCTTCATGGATCAAGTACCCTACTGAAGCTTGAACCAGCCCCCCGCGGGTAAGAGAACCTGGAGGGTGACCCCTTGTTTCTCAGTGACATTTGCCACATCTCCAAGCCCCAAAGGTATTAACAGCAAAGCTACTTTGCCTGATGGGAACATCATTCAGAGGAAGCTGAAACTGCCCTGGGCAGGTAGGGAAACAGGCCAGAAAGAGAGGCTGGGAGCATGATTCCAACTTGAGAGTGATCTCGTGCCCCATGGACAGGACCAATTTCCAAAGGAAGATGCTCCCCAGTGTTGAAATGGGGCAGGTAAAAGGCTGGGGGAAGCAAGTTCAGGGCCTCCTTTGCTCCCACATAGAGGCAATAGGCCATTCTTATTGGAAGCACGGGGGACCCTAAAGAGAAGGATTTCTTCTTCCATGAGACTATTTATGAACCTTTGCAGCAAGGACCTTGAGGGAGGGAAAGACCAAAGCCCCCTTTGGTCGCCTGTTTTAGTGTTCCAACAACCGTAATTTTCCCGACTGCTGAGGCAATAAAGGTGCTGTCCCATTCAAAATCATTTGTGAGAAGCCTGTTCCAGGTTGGGGAGTCAGCCTAGCCTGCTGCTGGGGAAGCAAGTGTTCTCTCCGTACCCAGCTGACTGACCCATGTTCCATGTGCTTCATCAAATCTACGAAGCACATGGGCTCACCAGGGGCAGCCCAGGTCACCTGCAGGGTGGGCAGCTGCCTCTGGGAAGCAGAGCATCAGGGATCGCCAGGTCAGGTACAATCCCATGCTGGCATCAGCCCCAGGTCAGCAGGCAAATAGTATTGGCCAGCGTTCACTGCTGGGCTGGGTCTCTCAAGCAGCCACCAGAACCATAACTACAGCAGGTGTCAGGAGTTTAGAAGAAAGGAAAACATAAATATTATATATAACCAGGTGCTTCAGCCAGCCAATCTGGTTGGGATTAGGGGTGGGGTGGGGGTGAGAATGCAGGCCATCTTTGCAGGGCTTTAGCAGTGTCAACATCAGGTTCATTGTTGGGAGGAAAGCCAAATTCAGCTACCCAGAATGACTTGTTCCCTCCCCTCCCAAATGGTCTGTGCTGCAGTCCCATAAGAAGGCTCCTTTTCCTTACCTTTCCACCACAAGAGCTGTGACTTCCTCCCTCTTTGAACAAAGTGGATATTTAATTGTTGACCACAGTCCATCTTGTGAAAGCTTAATAGCGCTTGGCTCCAAGCCCCGAGGAAAAGCCAGAGAGGACAAGCTGAACTCCATGTTACGGCAAGCTTGAAGGTGACCAGAAGAGTGGCTGCAGGGGAACTCCCGGATTCCCTTCCTAGAGGAAAGCCTTGTCACTTTGGTCAAGGTGATGGAGCTGCTTATACCTTATCCCTCTGCCCAAGAGATTTCAGAGGTAATGCATGGAGACTGTAGCGGCAAGAGGTACCGATCTGTTCCTTCTCTGTGTCTCCTAGCCTTACCATGGAAGGTTTTGAGGTTTTTTGGTTAGAATATATGTGAGAGAGGAAGAAGGGAGAGTTTTAATTGAGATCAAGCTGAAAAGAAAAACGGTCTTAACTCATTTCAGGCCTTTGTCTGTCCCAACTAAGTGTTCAATCTCTTGAGATGAGACTTTATATTCTGGCTGCAAGGAGCATCTGTCATACAGTCCATGTGGAGAGAGTAGGAGCAGAACAGCCATAAGACCCAAGGAGAATAGATCTATCCATATTGTAGGAATTGACCATTGTGGATCAGAATCCTTTGCCAATATACAGGTCTTTTTGGGGGACAAGGGGTACATCTTTGCCCTAGAATATTGAATTGGCATCCAGATTTCCCTTGGGCCCCAGACTCAGCCAACACATTAGCCAATACTGCTGCATTATTAAGTCTCTTTTCTTCCAAAAACACACATTACATAGAAAGCCTAATAAAAGCCAATTCATAAGATTTAGCACTTAGAAGATTGGAGATCACCTAATCTGATAACCTCATTTTACAAATGAGCAGTCTGAGACCCAGAGAAACAACTTGCCTAAATTCTCCCATTGTCTAATTCCATCACTTCTATGTGTCTAATCCAGGATTTGAGTGACCCTGTTATTCTGACTCCATTTTCAAAGCTTCTTTTCCATCAGACTGGAACACAAACTTTTTAAAAACACCTATACTGGGTGCAGAGCATTCTGTGAGGTGTGGAAGAAGGTAACAGTTTGCACAAGACATACATAGATAGCCCAGAATAGGGGAAATGTGCCTTCAAGAGAAGCAGGAGGTCATAGCAAGACTCTCTAAGTCAGGATATATAAGTGACATGTGGGATGGATGACTCCAAGAACTTGAAGTGTCGGGAGGAGGGATGTATAGAACTCAACTCCAGGCTGGCTCTGGGGCAACTTTCACCTTGTTCAAACCAAGGCATTCAGAAGGGTCAGTTTGTACCCAGACTTTACAGTGACCCCCATATGAACCATCTAGTGAAGGGTCCATAGACTAATATGTTTTCTCCTATTTAAGAGCAGTGTTTCCTGAGATAGGTTCAGGCAGTGGAGAGGTCCCAGGTGCCCCAGCCATACCCTAGCACTTGTGCCCTGCTTATATCACATCAGTATTATGTGGATATTCTATCAAGGATGGACAAGGTTGTCAGCTTCACTTGATTTATTCAAGTTGGACTCGATGGCCAGATAGTTCCTACTTAAATGGACTTTCCCCTCCTGAGGATGGATTGCAGATAGGAGTCTTCTGGTTATAGGAATTTGATTTTATTTTCTCATGACTCATGGCTAACCCAACCTTGCACTTGAGAAGTCTCCTAGGACAATAGAAGAGAATGAATAAGTCTACTGGCTTAAAGAGAAAAAGATGGTCATTCCACTGCAGAGGGCACACCATGGACTGATTCATCCACCACGCTGGTTTTCAGTGTATTGTGCCCACTATCAGGATGGAATTTTTTTTCTGTTACATATCCAGCCCTCATTATACATTACACTTCAAGGATAGGACTCGGGTCATTCTGGGCTTGTGCCAGCAGGGAACTTAGGGGCAGTGGGATGCTCTGCATTGGGCCACTCCAGCCAATCAGCACAAGACAAAAAGATTTCAGTTAAGCAATAAACACAAAAATCTGGGAAAAGAAGTTCAGAGTTTTGTGTACTGTCAACTCTTTTCACAAACAGACACACACGCAAAAAATGGATGAACCCATCCCAATGTCTTTTTCTGCTCCCAGAAAAAGATTTCCTCAGTCAGTGTTGTCCTTCTGCCCTGCTACCCAGCTCTTTGCCAACTTCTCCATGAGCTCCTCTTGTTTGGATTACCAGTTCCCTATCACAGGGCCTGTTATATTCTGCACTGGTCCCTGCAACCCTCGCTGCTCACTTCTGCCCACAGTGTCCCTCTCCCTTGTCTTTCTCCCTCCTACTCCCTCATTGAAGTGTATTGGGCTTCTTTTTCTCCCCACACTTTGCACCACAAATTCTCATTGGTTCTTTGCAAGGGAGAGAAGTTTTCCCCATTATTCTCCTTCAGTCTCTCACTCTCCCATCTGTCTGGTCTTTTTTTCATTCATTAAATATTTAACCTTCCATGGCAGACTTCATTTTAACACCTCTCACATACACATCCCCCCCCTTTTTCTGAATTATTTTGCATTAACCAAATTTGTCAGCAGTAGATGAGTATCAGAGGCTGTCACGAGTGACCTACAGCAGGGAAAATTTCTGGGCCATGGAGAACTGTTTAATTCATGGACTTATAAACTGACTGCATGAGCAATGAAAAGGCCAAATTATTCAGATTTTTTTTGGAATCACTGTAAAAAAAAACAACAACACAAACCAACCCAACTGATTTTTTTGTATAGAGAACACTAAACGTATAATAAAAATTGTTCAAAATCAACTCCGTATGTTGTTTGTCTTTTTTCCCTGCTTTAAACTAATGAAGGGATGTTAGATGATCAATGGAGATGTTCCATGTGTATGGTGCAGAATAAGGCATCCTTGACTGTAAACTTTCACTATTCAGACATCAGGTGACTTTTGAATCATACAGTATTAGAGCTGGAAGAGATTGGCTTAATCCAACCTGCTTATTTGACAGATGAAACTAAGTCCTAAAGAAGTCACCTGTTAGACACAGTTAGAAGCAGAACCAGGATATACTACAGGTTTTCTTAAGTCTCATTTCAGAGGGCAAGTGTTATGGTGAACACCAGTGTGCTGCCAGGGAGGCTGAGCCCAGGGAATTCCTTGAGCTTGGGAGTTCTGAGATGCAGTCTTTATATTTAAAACCAATCAGATGTAGGGCACTAAGCACTGCACCAATATGGAGAGCTGGGGTGGGGAAGCAGGCTGCATAAGGTGGATACAAGGTCAGGAGAGATAGACCCATCAGTGCAAAAAAAATGTTCAGTTCAGTGTTCTTTCCCTTGTAGTAAGCTAAGAGGAAAGTCAGACTAATCTAGAGTCCTTTGAACATCAGCCTTCTACCTTCAAAGAAAACAAAAAACATTTCATCTACCACCTTGGAGCTCAGGGCAAGGAGACCAGCGGAGTGCCTCCTCTTGCCCTTCAAACATTTTTCCTTTGCACGAGCTGCACCCATGGTATGTTATGCGTGTGTGTATTTGCAAAGGAAAGAAATCTGAACATGAGTAAAAATGGTTAATAAAGGCTTCTCCCATGAGTTTGTGTGTGTATGAACACGTACTTGTACATACAATCAAATGAGCACTAGATTGGGGTAGGAGGAAGGGGGGATCGTATCAAGCTTAGTAAATTGGACAATTGCAAAAATCATCCATTCTGGCCCAAACCTTCCTCCTCCTCTTCCCATTCCCCATCATTCCTTGATCACAGATGGCAAGCATCTACCACAAGTAGGCACACTAAATCTTCTCCCCCAAGCCAGAGGGCTACCACCACATAAGAAAAAGGAGAGAAAGTCAAAACAAAGATAAACCTGTTTCTTTTAGGACCATTTTCTGATTTATTAAGACTGCTGCCTATCTCTTTGGATCTAGTATGTATTAATTGTCAAGGTTAGAGTCCCCTCTGTGGCAGGAATCTCAATGCTAAAAGACATATTGACATAAACAGCATACTGCATATGTGGAAAGACTACAGTACTAAGAGTTAGGAGTCCTAAAGCTCTGCTGTGCGATCTTGGGGATGTTCTTTCTGGGCCTCTGCTCATGATCTGTCAAAGGACAACTGATCTTTAAAATCCCTTCCAGTTCAAAAAAGACTACTAGTCCTGGATAAAAAAAGGGAAAGAAATTAACCTACACTTTAGGAGGCAGAGGAAGAAGGAATTAAAACATCCCTCGGTTAAAAAAAATTAATTAAAAAAATAAAACATCCTTGGTTCCTTCAGCCAATCTCTATGGCATATGGTTCAATCTGAGTTATCGTCTTCTGAACCAATTGGTCTTCCCTTAAAATAGGAATCAGAACTAAATGCAATATTCCAAACTTGATCTAAGAAGGATAATTCACAAAAGAACCCTTCACCTCCCTAACTCTGGACAGGATACTTTCCTTAAAATGCAGTCTCTAAAAATATATTAAAACTTTTTGGCTGCCATCGATTGATATTGAGTTTTCCATCCACCCAAAGTCTCCAGATCTTTTTCAAATAAAATGTTTTCTACCTATGCCTCCCCAATCTCAATAGGCAAAATTGATTTTTGAACTCAATTGCAAGACTTTATATTAAAAGTCTTATTAACTTATTATCACTATATTAAATCAAATTGTAACAATTACATTAAATTTCATCTTACTGGATTTGGCTCAGTGTTCTAACTTGTCAGGATCTTCTCAGATCCTGATTTTTGTCACCTAAAGTATGAGCCATTTTTTCCTACTTTTGGGTCATTTTCAAATTCAAAATGTATGCCTGCTATGCCTTTATCTAATCAAGTTTCCCCATGTGTAGAATAAGGAGATTTGAGTGAATAATCTGTAAGGTTCTTTCCAGGTCTGAAATTCTAAGATAGGAGAGAAAAGCCTTATTATATTCTCATTCTTCCCTTTCTCCCCTGTGATGTAAACTGGTAGAAAAGGAATTACACTATTTCTGAGATTTACACTATTCCTGGGAAGAGACTGGAACTACATCTCTGTTTAACTAGGGGTAATTGGAAATACTGAACAAACTAAGATTACAAAACAGCAGATTTCCTTTAGTGAGACATACTCTTCCCCCCCCAAAAAAAATATGTCTAAGTATGTTGTATGTGTAATATATATATATATGTATATATTTTATGTGTGTATATATACATATGTGTATATCCATACCCACACTATTATACCTATATATGTACATGCATGCATATATAAGTATATATATCCATATATATATATATATATATACATATATATATATATATATATATATGGGTACACACACACGCACACAAACTATGTGATCCTCCCACCTGGGTTTAATCACCCTCCAAAAGTCTTTTGCACTGAGTAAAATTTTGAGAGCTAATATTGGTAGAAAGGACAATGGACTCCCCAGTTTGGAATTCTTGCTAATACTGACTTTCCCTGACCTTCCGTGGTACCTGAGAAGGGTACCTCTGATTCCTAGCTTCCCCAACAATAATATGGAAAAAGTCATCCCAAATACCCTTGTTCCAACTTCATGGAATGATCTTTATAATAAATAGGTTAGGGAAATGCAAGTTCTCGCAACCAGCCTTGAGAGCATCTAATTGGCAAGAGACTGGATATGGTATAGGAAAGAGAGAAGAACAGGGAGATGGAATATAGGTAGTATCTTAGTTTAAAAACCTAAACTCCATCCTATTGAGGTCAGACAGATAGAGGGCTGGTTTCGTCTAAAACCCCAGGGATTCCTTCAGAATATCTATCATCCCAGAATTCTAAAGGCAAGGCTTTCAACCTATTAGAAATGCAAATACTTTGGGATGGAGCGGGATTAGCAGGTCCAATGGGAGGGGGCGAGCCCATCTTCCAATCTTTCTTAAAACTAAGGTTTTGGCCCCTTCTTGCTTAGCTTCCCCCAGAGGGCTAAGAGTGTTAGAATTCATTACCATCTTTCTCTTATCAAGCTCCCCTGCCTACCCCAGGAGGCACTCTACTAGACTGAGAGAAGAGAGAGGAGGGGGCACTTTTCTCATACATATACACCCCCGACTTAATGCAATGGAGTTCCTTTGTTTGATGTGAGCTCCTGCTGGACCAGCGTCTGGTCTATGATCTCAAAACCATTTGGAGCCACAGCTGTGACCCAACAGGGACCATTATCCCCCATCCCCCATATTGGCTGTCAACAGCAGCCCCAACCTTACAAGGGTGGAGCATGCTGAGGCTGGGCTGAAGCCAACAAGCCCCAGCTAACAGAATGCTAGCCACTGTCCCAAGGGAGGCAGCCCAACAAAGGCTCACCAAGTCCTCTATAATAGATGAGGCTGTTGGCTTGAGGAAGAAAGGAACTGAGAGGGTCCGGGATTAAGTCAAGAGGTGTGTTCAGTGTGTCTTCGTTAAATAATGTGAATAAATATTGGCTGAAGAGCCTGCCAATGGCTCACAAAGCATTATGTGAGATCCTTCTGAAGAGTAGTATTGAGCATAAAGTGCTGCCTGGGAAACAGCAGTGCTGTAGATAGTGTTGGACTTAAGAGTCATAATTTCAAATTCAACTCCTGCCACAGTGGCTTCCCAGCTGTATGACCCTTTAATGTCTCATGTCCCAAGGGTCTTCACCTATAAAATGAGGGAATTGGATTTAGTCACTCTTGAGGGCCATCCCATGGACCTAGGATCCTATGACAAGCTTGGGTTTGTAATCTCAGTTCTGCTATTAAATAAGATACCAGTCTCTTCTTCTTTAAAAAAAAATGGAGTGCTTAATATGCAAGGTCTCTTTACAGCAGTGAATCTGGGTGATGAGGGTGATTAGGGTACAAATCATCACTGAACCGAAGAGAGAAAAGAAGGGAATATAAGCAATTATTAAAAACCTACTATGGGCCAGGCACTAAAAGAAAAAAAACTTTACATATATTGACATTTGATCCTCATAATAACACGACATTGTGTACAGTACAATGTTTACCAGTCATTGGGAATAAGATTTGGTAATGTATATTTCTAATTCTTGGGAGCAGCATTCTCTTGGAATGGGGGATTTGAGAAAAAGCCATTGCTAATTCGCAAAACTTTCAAGATTCAGATGAATAGAAATCTGTCAGCATCCTCTAAGCCAAGAGCTAGACCCAACAAAACAACTAAAAGAATTTTTTAAAAAAAACTTTTCCCTTGGAATCCCTATTTTCCTCTAAAATCTAGAGGCATGTTACTATATACTGCAAATGACACTGAATAGGGATTCAGAGCACTTGAGTTCAAATTCTGATTCTGCTACTTGCTACCTGTGGGACTTGGGCTTTATTGCCTTCTGGGAGGGTCTCATCTATAAAATGAGATGATGGGACCGGATGATTTCTAAGGTTTCCTTCCAGCTCTAAAAAAGGGGTTTCTAACACTACTACCCTATTATTGAAACTGTTCTCTCAAATATCATCATTTAATTCATAGATCTTTGCTCACTCCTCATGTGTTATGTCCCTTTTGACAGCTGCCAATTCTGTTGACTAGTAATGCTTTTCCTTGGATCTTCTGCCTATTTAACTTCTCTTCCTTCATCTCCTTCCTGAGGGTCATCATCCTCCTACTGCCTGCAGTTTGTGATTGTCACTCTAGGCTCTGTCCTGGGCCCTCTTCCATGTGTATATTTGCTTCTTTAGTGATCTCATTCGTCCTATTGGGCTCATCATTCCCTCGATGCAGAGGACTCCCTCAGCACAACCCACATCTCAAGCTGCCTCCCATACTTTTGTCCAGGTTGAGTGGCCAGTAACTGGAATACATTCCCTCTTCATTTCACTTTTTCTTTTTGTAAACTCTAGCTCACAAAAAGTCTCCATTCAAGTATCTCTTCCTAAAGGAAGTCTTTTCTGATCTCCCTTACTCCCTGTTATTTTGTATTTACTTTTCTAATGCATATTGCTCCCCCTCAGTAGAATGTCTTGAAGAATGAGACTGAGTTTTTTTGGGACTCCATTTGTGACTCCATTGTGACACAGTAAGTGCCTAATAAAAATGTTCATTGAATTGAATCTATGTGACTCAAATCTATGTGCATTTTTTATCTGACATATCTGAATATAAAGACTGGGTCCTGGTTGTCTTTGAATTCCCAATGATTGATATGAGATACATTGAATTTAATAGTCGAAGATTATTAGTTCTAATTACTTACAAGAAGATCCTTCAGCAATTCCAGTATATTTGGGATGGAAAATGTCATCTTCATCCAGAGAGAAAACTATGGAGACTGATAATGAATTGAAATTTTTTTTTCCTTTTTTTGTTTCTTTTTCAAAGTTTTTTTCTTTTAGATCTGATTTTTCTTGAACAACATGACAAATATATTTAAAAGAATTGCATATATTTAACCCATATCAGATTACCTGCTGTCTTGGTGAAGGGGAGGTTAAGGAAAGGAGAGAGAAAAATTTGGAACACAAAGTCTTACAAAAATGAATAATGAAAATTATCTTACTATCTTTACATGTAACTGAAAAATAAAATACTATTGAAAAATTTTTGAAAAGAAGGAAGAAAGGAAAAAGAAAGAAGAGGGAGGAGGAAGAAGAAAAGAAAGAATGAAAAAAAGAAGAGGAAGAAAAATGAAAGAAGAAAGAAAGAAAGAGGAGGAGGAGGAGGAAAAATAATGATCCTTTATGGCAATTATTGAATTCAGTAACCTTTACCTATCTCCTCCAAACCACCCTTGACCTTGCTCAAGCTTCTTCCCATTCTCTATGAACTAGTGCTTGGGAATTGCAGATTCAATTGGTCGTGATGTAGAGACAAACTGATTTCAGCAAGATGGCAATTTTTACTTGCAAAAAAAAATATTTTTAATTCATTCAGAAGCCAAATGGTTTGGGAATTTCCAGTTGCTTTGGACTTTCTCTAGCACTGTTCTCCTCCATTAGTGTGGATAATTGAGAATCAACAGTATTGGGAATAGCGGATGGAAAGGATAAGGGTTAAGAATGATAGGACCCAAGAATCCAGTCCTGCCAGAAGCCTGTAATGTACACAAACCCAATCCCCAAGAGCAGAGGAGCCCTCAGGATGAGGCTGCCCATTAAATCCCCCAACTCCATCCTCCTCCCCCAACGCACACTTTCCATTTCTAATTCTCTAGTCAGATCTTGGGGAAAGCTGTCTTGTCAGTCTCTCCCCGGACCCATCAGTGGCTTTTAACTGAACCCACTACTTTCATCCTATTAGTGAGCCCGGGAGTAATTACGACTTCATTAGCCAAATAGGTTCTTGGTTCATAGATTTCCCTTTTCCCCCAAACACACATACACTTCCCTTCATCTGAAGTTACCCCCCTGGGGTCTTCTGGCTAACAATGGACCACGGGGCCCTGGAAGATCAGGCAGGAAAGAAAGAAAAACTCTATCTCCATGCAATGAGGAGGAAGGGAGAACCAGCCCCTCCTCTTCAAGCCTCCCCATCTCCTCCAGCCTCCCCCCCCCTTTATGAGACTCTACCTTGGCTCATCTGTCCAGCCTGAGCAGAGAGGTTTTTGACAGGGAGAAGGATGGCACTCAAGCAAATTAGAGACCTGACCTCCTGTATTCATCTACTGCTCTCTGACCCTTTGTCCTGCCTTTTCCTTCTAACCATGAGCTTAACCGATGATGCAGCTCACTTCCCGGACAGGCCTTCTCCTCCTCTGGGAAATGGTTATCTTGGCTGGTTCTCCAAGTCCCTAGATGCTCCCTTCCCCTTTCTATATGCATCTCAGCCAAGGCTCTCATGGCCCACTGCCAGGGACAGGCAAGAAGTCAGCCTGGCACAAAGAATAGAGCTTTCTTTTGAGGATGAGAAAGATTTAACTGAAACAATCACTAATCCTAAATCTCTATGGATGGGAATGCTCTTCCTGATATCCATCCATCTCTCAGCTTCCTTCCAAGACAAGCAGGAACCTCACTTATAAAAATTTTAAAGACAAGTTGGCATGAGATTGACAAGTAAAAAATATGTTGACTTTGGAGTAGAAAGACCTGATTCAGATACTGGATTTGTTATTTTATGGTGGTATGATCTTAGTAGTCATTTCTCTCCTGTAAAATCGGATAATGAGGCAAGATCACTAGTGGTTTTAGGTTCAAATGAAATGGTGAATATAAAGCATTTTGCAAACCTTAAAGTGAGATAAAATGTCAGTTATTATTGTTATTATTATTAGCATATAGTCATTAGACCTCCAGTCTAGTGATGATTTCATTCTCTGAGTCTTCTACTGCACTCCTGCACTTAAGCACTGTTTATAGAGCCATATAGGAGTGTGCTAGTAAATGTTTAACATGGGATTGGAGAGGTGATTAGTTTTATTGATTCTTTTTCCTCTTAAAAAAATACTATTTGTTATATGGGATGACTCTCTGTGAGATGGAGGAGTGATAACTATGATAACATAAGGGACAAAAAATATTAATACAGACTTATTTTTAAAACAAGAGGGCATGTGCACACACCTTTAACTTGAATCTGCATTATTAAAACTTTCTAAGTCTAAACAATCAACAAAGCAATAAATCAAGCCCTGATTGGTGGCAATTACTTATTTCGGAGGTGTAATTGGACACACTGAAAATTTAACAATAGGCTTTTATGAGTTGGTCCGAGCCGGCTCCAGGGTCTCTTCCAGCGAGGACATTCGAAACTCCACAAACTCCATTCTTTCCTTAGGTTTGATTCTTTCCCCATCTCTTAAACCATAAGTTAATCTGTTTCTGTTTTGACCGAGAATAATTAGCATGTTAGAACTGGAAGAGATCTTAAAGATCGACTGTTCCAGCCCCTCTCATTAGACACACGGGTGAACTATCTGAATGAGACCCAAAGTCCCAAGATCACACAGCTCGTTAAATGGTAGAGACCCCAGGACTCCCGATTCCCAACCCCGATCTCTTTCCTCTACAGTACATTTCTTCTCCCATGAGCCTCATTTCTCTATGAATGTCTGCTCTTATGTTAGGATCCAGAACCATAACTAAGGTGGGGCAATCAGAACTTTGTCCCAAGTCACTAAAATTCAGAGAGCACTGATAGCTCCTTAATCCTTTGGTAAGTAAAAATCACTGAGTTCAGCACCTAGTTAGCAAGAAAAATTAGTTAATAGAAGAAGCTACCAGTTGACACAATTGCTCCCCCATTCCCAGGGCTTTTAAGTTTCCTGGGGTCTCTGATCATGAGACAGGGTCTCTATCTTTGTATAATGGGCCTGTGTCCTATAGTATCTCCTACAATGGGACCCTGTGTCCTGAGATCCAAGCCCCACCCTCAACTGAATTTGTCTTCAAAAATGCACTTAAAATGGGGGAAGAGGGGAGTTACTAGCCTCCTTTGCTAGGATTATAGTTAACGGCTCTGATAGACTTATTTCCCTTCCACTAAAGAAAAGGTAAATTCAGGTCACTAAGAGTGTCCTGGGGTTGAAGCAACTGCTGTTACCTCCCTCAGGGGAAAAGTATCAGCTGGGTGAAGGGCCCTGCAGGGAGCCAGAGCAGTAGGTGTTTTGCTCAGCTCCTCAGCCCACACAGATACTTGGGCTAGGTTTGGATAGGTCCTGAGGCAGGGAAAAGCTGAGATGCCTTCTAGGCAGCCTTACCATCTTAATGATTCCGAGTAACAGACAGGAACCCACATTCACTGAGATGATTGCTCATTCTCCAGCACAGAGACCTCTCCTTGTCACTCCCCTGCCAGAGGTGGCCTGGAAAGACCCCCAGCTCATCACTCTTCCGGGGAAGCCTGTCCCCAGAGGTCAGCCCAGCTGCACATAGCAGGCCTTGTCTACTTCTTTACCCTGAAAGCAGCAAGCCTTTGGTGGATTCTGTGATTTCCTAAAGTGCCAGGAGCATCTTATCTGCCGATTGCGACATCTGTTCCTCTCACCCTCCAGAAGGTTGAGTGGGAGCACAGCCAGCCCCTTCCCTGAGGCTCCATCATGCTCTGTTTTGAAGGGCTCATCCGACCTATGGGATACACCTCCCACATCTCTTCTCTACCAACCTCAGGAAAACAGAAAGAGCTGGGAACATCTCTGTATTTTTGAGGTAGCAGAGGACATCATTCTGTCCAGCTCTCTGCCTTTGAACCCATCCAAAACGCTATAGATGGGTATCTGTGTCATTCCCTAAGAGTTTCAAAGGAAGGAGAGAATACTTCTCTTTGTGGCTGCCCAGAGTGATTCTTCAGGTCTGTCAAACAACATCAGGGACCTGAGGGCTGAGTGGTGATGGGGAAAGGCAGCCTGGTACAGAGGAAAGAGCACCAGACTTGGACCCTGATTCCAGCTTTGCCACCAACTTGCTGTGAGCAATTCACTTTCATTCTCTGGGCCTCATTTAACTCATCTGTAAAATGAGTGGGTGAATATAATCCCTAAGGTCCCTTCCAGCACTGACAGTATACTAGTTTAAGAGAATGGCAGAGAAGGGAATTGTGAATAATCTCTTAACATCAGTTCTCTCCCCCGTGTACTCTCTCTCTCTCCTCTCCTCTCTCTCTCCTCTCTCTCTCTCTCTCTCTCTCTCTCTCTCTCTCTCTCTCTCTCTC
>JAJPUD010017913.1:6934-26008 GCA_023553655.1 Myrmecobius fasciatus
AAAAATGGGGGCTGTGGGTAGAAATGAATGTGTATAGAGAGGGAAAGAGCATTAAAGAAGAGAGAAATGTTTGATCAGTATTGGGATGAGCCTGGGAATTTAGGCTGAGCTCTTAAGAGGCTGTAGAGAAATGGAAAGAGGGGTGGGTATGGAATGAGGGGGCCTGGAGGTTAAATTCCAACTCTACCTCTTGCTACTGGGGACTCACTTCCCTTTTGTAAGCCTGTTTTCTACTCTGCAAAGTGAGGAGGTATAGACTAGATGACCTCAGAAGTTTCTCCCAGATCTAAATTGATGTTTCTGGATCTCAGTTTCTTCATCTGTAAAATGGAGGTTTGGATTAGGTAATCTCTAAACACCTTCCAGGTCTAAAGGGGTTGATCTCCAAGTTCTTAATAGACACAGATGCCTTGGTCTCACTGGATTAGTCTTGTAGCTTTTCAAGATGAGGGAGTGACCCAGTCTGACCTTGTAGCCCAATGGTGCAGACCTTCCCCAGACTCATTTCTCCTGCTCACATGCCGGGAAAAAGTCCTCAGGGAAAGGAAAAGTACAGAAAGGGCCTTTGGAGTAGTGGGCTCCTCCCTCCGCCCACCCTGAGGCTCCCATCGTTCCTACCAGTGTTGGCCAGCAGGCTCGGCTTTTCCAGGAGAAATTTCTGGGCAGGAAAGAGCCCATCCTTTCCTATCATCAAGGCGTCCTCGGGCTTGGCCATACTCTGCAGAGATAATACCCCAGGTGGGGAAGGGGATGAGTTAGACTAAATTCAGGCCTGGAAATTTTTCTCCCTTTCTAGGCAGAGATAGAGACGCTCACCTGGGAGAGGCTGCAGGTGCTGGAGGCCAGCTTCATAGCTTTCAGGATGCTGCAGAGAGAGGGGAAACCACTTAGGGTTAGGGCCACTGGAGGTCCCATCCCAAATGTGGAGAAAGGACCCCATTATCCCATTGGATAAAAATCTTAACTACTGGATGTGGTCCAGCCCCACTCCCAAATCCCAATTCCAAGGCCATCCTCAGATGTAGGGGAAATGAGCACTTTGAAAGACCTCCATGTTCCAAAGGGCTCTCCATAGGAGGATTAATACCCTAACTAGCTAATGGAGGTATTATTTACCAGGGCCCCTTATGTGGATCCCCCAAATGAGAATAGGACCCAGTTTGGTATAGGGGGATGGGTAGAAGAGCCTCTTAATGGGAGCTTTAATGTAGGGAGAAAGCTGAGGGCATAACATGCTATTGAGACTGGTGAGCCAGATAGCCAAAGCCTACCAGGAGGGTCCATGGGCAATGGGAAGGTCACCCTCCAAAGGATAAGGAAGTGTCCAAATGGGAGAGAGAGGGATACACCAACAAACTCAGCCTATGTCTCAGTTTTTCCCTGGATGGATTCTATTCTGCTATTTTCTTATACCAAACAGGGAAAAGAAAGGGAGGAGAGATAAGAGGAGAAGAGAGGAATAAGGAGAAAGTAGAGAAAAGAGAGGAAAGAAGAGGAAAGAAAGATAGAAGAGAGGGAGAAAAAGAGGAAAGGGAGAAAAGAAAAAAAGGGGATAGAAGAGATAAAAGAAGAAAAAGGAGGAGAAAGAAAATAGAAGAGAGGAGAGAAGAATAAAGAGGTGAGAAAAGAGTAGAGAGAAGAATTAAGAAAAGAGAAAGAGGTAAGATGGAAGGAAATAGGAGGGAGTGGGGAGAGAGAGAGAGAGAGAGAGAGAGAGAGAGAGAGAGAAGAAAGGAGGAGGGAGAGGGGAGAAGTAGGTACTCTGTCCTCCTCCCACCCCAGCCTGGGGCCCTTCTCTAGAGAAAAGCGGATGGTCTCCATGATTCTGCTCAACATACCTTAGCTCTGTTTTAATTTCCTCGTAGTCAGACTGAGCCTGGAGTTTTTCCTCCAACTTCTGAAACAATAAACCCCCAAAGCAGAGTTGGTGGGACTCATGGCAGTCAGCTGGAGATCTCTCTAAAGCCCAGAAAAAGACTTGTCCCATCCTGACTGCCATCCATGAGTATTTCCATGGTCCTCCCAGAGTCAATGTCTCCAATTCTGGGGCTTGGCCTTGGAGGAGGAATGGCCACACATAGATCCTAGATCCTACAGTGGGGAGGAACCCCAGAGGCCGTCGAATCTTGTTCCCTTGCTGCACAGCTAACTTACAAGTGACTTGTCTACAGTCACTTACATAGCAAGTTTCAGAGGCCCTATTTGAACCCATGTGTCCAGATCCAGCATTCTGTCCACTAGACCCCACTGCAGTAGGTGAGTGATTCTGTTTTGAGAGACAGGCCATCAATTTAATTCAACTAGTATTTATTAATCACATACTGTGTGCAGAGAGTTTTGGGGAAGTGGGGGAAAGAATGCTGGATGAGACACAATCTTTGCTTTCATGGTGCCCATGGACCAGAGTGGGCACAATTCACACTAACAGAGGGGACTGTAATAAGTACTACAATTTGGGAGGGCTCAAGTAACTGACCACATGAGGTCTGTGTTGGGGGAAATAATAAATTTCTTTTCTGACCAGATTTGTGATTTCACGAGCCCCCTCTACTGTTGCACTCAGAGAATGATCTGGGCTACTATGACAGCAATTAGCCTAGGAAGGCTGACCAGACAAAGTCAGAGGTGGACCTGGAACCTAGGTCTCCCCAACTATAAAGGCAACTTCCTTACTTGTCTATCATGTAACCCCTCCTTATATAAATTGTAATGAAGCCAATCATTAAAGGAGATTAATTATTATGACTATTCCCCTTGAGTATCTCTTTTGGGAAGCCACTGAGGGTTTCAACCATGGTTTCAAGATCAAAGCCGGGTTTTGATTCTTCCTAATGATGAGTGGTCCCAGAGTGGATCTGGTTGCCCTGGGAAGTGGGGGGTTTCCGCTCACTGGAGGTCTTTTAGTAGAGGTTAGGATCCTTTTGGGGGGATCTTGTAAGAGAGAATTATCTAGGTGGGAGGGGGTTGGATGAAATGGCTACTCAAGCCCCTCCCAATTTTGAGATTAGTTCTTTTGTGACCTGACACTCTCCCCCCTGCCTGCATGTCTGCCATTGGTCCCCTGGACCTCTCTCTGGGGACTCCTCACTGCACCTACTTCGATTGCTTCAGTCTTGGCAGTGAGCTGCCTCTCCAGATCGGCTATCTGATTAGCTGATGTCTCCTCTAGCTCCTGGAGGGAGTTCTGGAGCTGCTGGATGTCTTTCAGAAGTCGGAGGATCTCTCGGTCCTTGGAGGCTAGGGCAGCCTCCAGCCTGGGTCCAGAGCACAGGGCATAGTTGACCTTATCCTGAAAACAGAGATGAGCTTTACTCTCTTGGAAGGGAGCAGGGTTCTTGGGGAGGGGGATGGATGGAGGAGGATGGATGGATGGATGAAGGGGGATGGATGGAGGAGGACGGATGGAGGGGAACGAGTTACCTGAATTTTAAAGCAAAAAGCTTGCATGAAGTCTGACATGGTTCTAATCCTGTTATAGACAGGGCTTCTTAAACTTTTTCTACTTGTGACTCATTTTTGACTAAGAAATTTTTATTTTTATTTTTAATTTTTTTTTTTGCCTAAGAAATTTTTACATGACCTCAGGGTATGTAGGCATATAAAATAGGTATACAAATCAAACATATAGTGATAATAAATAATAATCCCACAACCCCCAAATTCAATTATATGACTCCACATCAAGTTCTGACCTAGAATATAAGAAACTTTGTGACTATCACCATTTGTATCAGCCTACGAGAGTCAATTCCCACCTCCATGCCTTTGCCCCCATTGCCTCCTCACCTGGATACCTTTCTCTCTTTTCTCTATCTGGCCTGATAATTCCAATCCTTAAGTTCAATACAATTTTTTTTCTAGGGTACAGATTTGTATCACCACAGTTTTGCCAGCTGACTTCCATTCACTTTATTTTGGATTGTGGCAGTTATCCTAGACTGTCAGAACTAGAAGGAAACTTAGAACAGGGAATATCCGTTCTGGGAAGGGCTTTGGAACAGGGAATGTCAGGGCTGGAAGGGGCTTTAGAACAGGGAATGTGAGGACTGAAAGGGGCTTTAGAACAGGGAATGTTAGGGCTGGGAGGGCTCTTAGGACAAAGAATGTCAGAGATGGGAAGGGTCTTAGGATAGGGGATGTCAGAGCTTTTTGCATTTTATACGTGTTTGGTGCCTCATTAAAATGTAAGCTTCTTGAAGACAGGGAGCAAATTTTGGCCATTCATTACATCTTTGGCGATTAGCAGAGTGCCTGGCACACAGTAAGTGATTAATAAATGCTTGTTGACAGACTGGTTTTAAAGATCCTGTAAACTCAACACCTCCTTGCACAGGAGGAACCTAGGCTTATAAGTGTGGATTTCTGTTTTCCATTTTCCTCTAGCTATAAACCAGGGTTCTGAAAACCTCAGTGCTGTGAATATCTGTGGGGTCAGAAGTCTTGGGGTCGGCTTCTGCTCCTTATTGTTTGTGTGACTTTAGGAAAGTCACTCTCCCCAACCTCAGTTTCCTCATCTGTAAATGACAGGGATGGACTAGAAGGTCTCTGAAGACTCAGGACACAAGATAATCCCAATGCTTCCTTCCTTTTGTCTGCGCTTCTCATGTGTCACTTGCCTACTGATAGTTCCTTCCAAATCTAAAGTCTGGGGTTCCATAATCTCTCTGAGTCTCACTCGATTCTTCTGTAAAGTGAGGGGGTATGGGATGAGAAATGTACACTGGACCTTCAGGTTTGCGAAATACTTTCTATACATGATTCCAAACCCCAATTTGTGTCTGAAACAGAGACCATTTTATCACTCCCATTTATCAAATGAGGAAACTGAGTCAGAGTGGGATTTGAACCAGGTCTCTCCTGATTCCAAGCCATGGGTCCATCCATCTTTGCCTTTTTAATGTTCCTTCTAGTGTGAACATGGCATGAGTCTGATTAGGATTATGATGGGCAAACTGGTCAATCAGAAAGTCTAATTTCCTCTTTGATCACATTGCTTCCTTGTTTCCTGTGACATAGTTGGGTTGAGGCCGCCATTATGGCTTCAAATTTAGCAAGAGGGCCCTTCTTTAGAGCTGCATTGGGACTCCTCACAAAGTTCTACACCTTTCATTCTCAGAAAAAGTCCAAAATCATCAAATCTCAGCGCTAGAGCTGAAAAGAATCTCAGAAGCCATCTCATCCAATTCCTTTATTTTACAAAGGAGGAAACTGAGGCCCAGGGAGGCCTATGGCTCATATTTTAGAAATATTCCCATTGTGTTACCAAGTAAAGTAGTTTCTGGCTTTGAATTCTGAGAATCTGCTGTAGGGGGTGGGAAAGACAGAAAGGGAGGGCAGGGAAGGGGGGATGGCATGGTCCTAGGCAAGGATTCCAAGTAAACAAACACAACAGGTATCAAGGGGAAAAAAAAAGCTATTCTGCAGGGAAGATAAATGCCGATTGAAACAGGAAACGGATGTCATTAATACATTAAATTAATTAGCAATGAGGTTCACTGTTTCTACTATGAAAAAACCTCACCCCCCCCCCCCACAACCAGCCAAGTTCCTAGTAGCTGATTAGCATGGCTGTTTGCTGGGTTCCAAGGAGGTTAATTAAGAACCCTTGGCAGATATCGGGCTAAAGGGAGCTCACCCTCTCTCATTCTTTTTCCCTCCCTCATTCACACACAGATACAAGGACAAATGCCCACAAACACAAGTATATATGGACACACTCTGGATAGACACGCAGATGTGGACACATCCACACCTATATAGACACAGAGAGAAAAAACACAGGCAGGGACTTAGGAGACAAGTAGATATGGCCTCATGCCATATCTAATTCATAAGCATTTATTAAAGGCCTATGATATTCCAGACACTGGGGTCACATAGACAAAAGTAAAATTGTCCTTATTCTCAAGGAGTTTACAATTTAGCTGGAGAAGACAATACAGGACCATATTCTGGAGCAGGAAGGGAGTTAGAGATGATCCAATCCAACATTTTACAGATGAGGAAATTGAGTCCTAGAGAAGTAACTTGTCCAGGGTCACAAGGTAGTAAATGCCATCTTTATCATCTAATTTACCCATCTATCTATATCCATCCATTTATCTATCTCTGTCATCTCTCTAATCTCTCTCTCATCTATCTCTATCATCCATCCATCCATCTACCTAATTTACCCATGCATCTCTTTTTCATCTCTATCATCCATCTCTATCATCTCTTTACCATCTACCTAATCTTTCTCTATCATCTATCTATCTCTATCATCTTTCTATCATTTATCTCTATCATCCACCTATTTATATCTATCCATCCATTTATCTATCAAATTTATCTCTATCATCTATCCATTTATCATCTATATCTATACATCCATCTAATCTATCTCTATCATTTCTCTCTAATTATCATCTATCTCTATCCATTCATCCATACATCTCTATCATCTCTTTTTACACTCTAATCTATCTCTACCATTTATCTATCTCTATCACCTCCTTCTATCATCTATCTCTATCATCCATCTATCTATCTAGCTATCCATTTATCTATCAAATTTATCTCTCTCATTTATCTATCATCTCTCTCATCCATCTATATCCATTGATCCATTCATCCATCTATCTCTCTCATCCATCTATCTATATCTATCTATCTAATCAATCAATCAATAAATTAAATCAATCTATCATTTCTCTACCATCTATCTATCTCTACTATCTCTATCATCTCTATTTATTTGTCTATATCCATCCACCTATTTATCTATCATCTGTCTAATCTATCTCTATCATCCATCCATCTCTCTCTATACATACATACATACATATATATATATATATATAAAATCCATCTATTTCTACCATCTAACTATCTAATCTATATACCTCTATCACTTCATTTTTCTATCTCTTTATGCATATACACACATTGGAAATTGGAATATACACAATAAGAATATAAAGTGATTTTGCATGGGAAGGAAAATCTGTCAGGGAAGAGGAAATTAGGGTAGGCTTTGTGTAGAAGGCACCACTTGACCTGAGCCTGGGAGGAAACTAGATATCCTGGGAGATAGATGTGAGGGAGAAGAGACATGGAGACACCACTTGATGCTGATATATGTTACACAGGTAAGCAGACCACGCTCTACACACACACTCTCTCTCTGTCTCTCTCCCCTTCCCCTCTCTCTCTGTCTCTGTCTCTCTCCTCTTCCCCCCCCCCCCGCTCTCTCTCTGTCTCTATCTCTGTCTCTCTCTCTAACCCAACCAGGCAGAAGCACACACAGAGACATGCTGCCGGACACTGAACAGTTGTGGATCCAGATACACACACATGCACCCACCAACAGAAGTGGAAATCAATCAACATTTATTAAACCACTACAATGTGCATGACACTGGATGTTAGGGAATGAAACAGTCTCTGCCCTCCAGAAGCGTTTATTCCTCTATCCTATTTCTATTCTGTTCTATTCTGAGACAGCATATACACACTTACAAGCAATATGGAGAATATATACAGATTATGCAGGGTAATTTAGGGGCAGAGGAAGGCACTAGCAGCTTGTGGGAATGGGGATAAGGAAAAGGTTCATGGAGAAGGTCATGGCTGTGCTGAGCTTTGAAGGAAGCCAAGGATTAGAGCCATGAACCAGTACCCACTTAAGAGACAATATAAATACACACATGGAGACCCAGGCAAATATACACATTTGTAAGACACACAGATAGACAATCACAAATGTGTGCACCAGATTCATGGCCCTTTAACCACCCTGATGCCCCCAACTGCTAAGGGAGCAGTTCCTCCCTCCTTGGTACTTTGCTTCTCATCCTTACCCCGCTGGGTCCTTGGGGAGAGCAGCATGCCAGGCGGATGGAGCTATTGACAGATGCTAGCTGCTCCCGCAGGCTTTCCACTTCCCTCTGAGCCGCCTCAGCTCTCTGTAGGATGGAGGAACGAAGAAGCAGCAAGGATGGGATAGGGAGGGAGGATGGGGAGAGAAGATGAGGGCTGACAGTTACACAGAGTTATGGAACAGGAGATTCATTTATCTTCACTCTGAACCTGGGCCTTGAATTGGTGGGAACCATGACAGTATCACTCTAGTTGTTACTTCCTCTTTCTTTTTCCTTTATTCCCTAGCTTCCTGGAGTGAATTTCAGAGTATTTCCCCCTCATCAGGTGACTCTGCCTTTTGTCTCTTTGGGAGACTCAGGAAGGAGGCCATTATGCTGATTGCTTGATAGCTCTGAGCCCCCACCTCCCTATAACACCCTTCTGCTCTCCACAGTAAATAATAATAGTAATGATGCTAGCCAACATTTGTAGGGATCTACAAAACGCTTATCTCATTTGACCCAAAGAACAAGCCTATGATGCAGGTGCTATGATCACAACCCCTATTTTTTTCCAGTTTTATTTCCAAATTGATAGAAACATGTATTGGGCTATGTAGAAATTATAATACCCCTGAGAAACATATCTCTCTAAAGATCCTTATTGGGTCTTTTGGGAGTAGACCATTCTGGATCTATTCCCCATCAGTGCTTCCTTCCATGCTTCCTCCATCTCTGGCAAGATATAACTTTCATTTTAAGGATGAAAAAAATGGGGCTCAGAAAGAAAAAATGACTTAGGGTCATACAGCTTGAAAGACTCTGAGAAGGAATTAGAAACCAGGACCATGAGTCTAAGTCCTGCACTCAAGTGTTAGAGAATTAGAAAGGACACTTCAGTAGTCCCATGGACCAATTCCCACATTTTACACAGCAGGAAACACAGTCAGGCAGCTAAGTGACACCATAGTGCACAGAGCCCTGGGCACTCAGGAAGCCTCATCTTTCTGAGTTCAAATCCTGCTTTAGACAGTTACTAGCTATGTGACCCTTGGCAAGTCGCTTCACCCTTTTTGCCTCAGTTTCCCCATCTGCAAAATGAACCAGTGAAGGAAATGGCAAATCAGTTTAGTATTTCTGCCAAGAAAACCCCAAATGGGGTCATGAAGAGTCAAACATAAGTGAACAAGTATCCAATGTAGGATTTGAACTCAAGGTCTCTTGATTACAGGTCTCTCATACTATTTTCTACATCATATTGATTTTCTGTAGGAACTGGCCTTACCTCCCTTTGCAGGAACAAATTAGGAGTTAAAAGGGAAGGAAACCAGTCCTTTCATGCACTCTTGGTCTTCTTACCTGATTGGCTTTTTCCAGGTTGGTCATGATCATTCCTACTTCATCTGCCCTGAGACAGAAAAGAGAAGCCGTGAGAGTTTCCAGAATGAAAGTGAGGGACCCAGCCAGAGTGCCCACCCTCTCTGTGCCTACTGGCAAGGCTGGCAAGGAGAGGGGACTTTAGGAACAGAGCTGGTGAAGCTCCTCTATCTCCCCCCCCCCAAAATGGTCAGGTAAGGGGCCCACCCCCTGGTTGACAGACTTCTTTCTGTGGGGGGAAAGAGGGTATTTTGTCATTAATTCCTGAGATTACCTAGGTGCTCCTTCAGCTGAAAGGAGTGGACTTTGACTTGAGCCTGATGCCCCATCTAAAAAACTAGACTGTACAGGGAACTTTCCTCCCTGGTGGATAAAAAGGAACTGGCTAGAATGATGGGTCAAGAAGGGCTTGCTTCCCTCCTAATCATAAAACAAACAAACAAAAAGCCCCCAACTCCTCACCAAAACATCCCTCCAACTACCATTTATGGAGGAGTTACTGTGTACAGAGTCCCGTTTTAGGTGCTCAGGGAGATACAAAGTTTAGCTAGGGCACAAATCCTCAAATCCCAAGTTCTTTGAAGGCAAGATTTTTTTGTTTTTGTCTTTATTTCTGTGGCATTAGTGCTTGGGATGTAGTAGGATTTGTATAAATGGTGGCTGAATAAATGGCAACTCTATACTTACCTATTTATATGTTGTATTTCCCACCCCTCTTTCCCCAGCAGAATGCAGATTTCTGCCTGATACATAAGAGACGCTTAAATTGAACTGAATCTCTCCCCTTGAGAAAAGTACAGTTCAATAGGAGGATAAGTCATTAATATAAATAGCTATTGCTTATATGTGAGCTGACAACAACCTTCAAATGAATTTTATAAGGCCTGATTGTGAAAATGAACAAGAAGAAAGCTAAATTTGTTGAGTGGGAATGGGAATTAGTTCTGATAATGGATTCTAGCTGTTGATAGAATATATACATTAAAGTTTTTGCTCCCCTGAAATTCTGATGCCCTGGAACAAAGCCCCAGACACCTCACCCTTGTTATGATTCTGAAAACAGAATAGGTAGTGCTAGTGAGAAAAGACTGTCTCTCAGCATTCTTGGGGCTCAAAGATGCTGTGTGGCAGAGGAGGAGCCATAAGGAAAAAAAAGGAGGGAAATTTCTGGGAGATGGAAGAGATAATCATGGTTTTGCATGGGATGTTGGTGGCTGTCTGATATAGTCCAATTTCCCCATTTTACAGATGAGAAGCCGGAGACCCAGAGAGTTTAAGTGACTGCCCAAGGTCACAAAAATAGTAAGGGAAGGGAGACAGGGACCTAAGAAGCAGTGGGGAGGAGGGAGGGAATTTCAATCATGACGTACAAACAGTACAAACACATAGTGATAAGAGATGGAGGGCTGAATTCAGGGAACAGAAACTTGGTCAGGTTGGGTATAACATAGACTGACTGGCCCATTTTCTGAGCAGTCACCTCCAAAGCCCTGTTCCAGAGTTCAGGATTCAAGTTGGTTTCTTGGCTCTTGTGGCCAAGGCATGGGGTCACGGTGGGCTCAGATGTCAGCCCCAGCAACAGGGAGCTCGGGGAGGAGGAAGAGGAGGGGGAAAAGCAGAGGAAGAAAAGGACAAGGGAGATGGAGAAGGAAGATGAAGAGGATGATGATGAGGAGAAGGATGAAGAGAAGGAAAGAGGTGGAAATGGAAGAGGAAGAGGAGGATCTGGTAAGCCCTAGTAGAAGGAAAAGAGCTGGGTTTCCTGACCCTTTTCTCCTTGACCTCCCCTGATCATTTTACTTCTTACTCTCTCATAGTCAAAGCTTCGAGCCCTGATCAAAGGCAAGATAATTTACAACTCCACATCGTACGAATGGCATATCAAATTATCCAAGAACATCTGTTTTGGTATTATATGATTAAGTGTTCTTTCTGTGTTGCATAATGTGAATGAAAATTCTGTTGCCGTGTGTTTGTGAGACTGGCAAAACATTTGAACAGCTGTAAGTGTTTGGCAGCGGAGGATGCTGGTGGGTGCCAAGGGGAGGCAAGAGATGTTCCTGCCTCGTAAAAATAGATGGCATCTTCCCAACAAAAATAAGAGCAGCGAATGTACATTTAATGAAGTGAAGGAGTCAGCTCAACTCCAGCTCCTGCTTCCCTAGCATACTCCAAAGTGGGTATGTGTACCACATGAGGAGCCAGCTACCGTTCAGGCAGCTGCTGACCACCCATCCATCCACTGGTTAGCCCGTGAGTCTGCAGGGCCCTGGGATGCTCCTGAACCACGCTCTCAAGGATGTCCGTTCCAGCATCTCAGCAAGAGAATCATGGGGTGGCAAGATGGTGAGTGTGGGATGGAGGGATAAGGATGTGATCCTGAAGGGCACAAGGGGTCAGGATGAGAGTGCTGGGGGTCAGCAGTGAAGACAGCAGTCAGGTACATGATGCTGGCAATTCCTTTTGTGTGTAGACTAGAAGACCACTGAGATCCTTTTAAACTCTCGGCTTTGGTGATTGGCAGGGTCACTGGAGTCCTCCCTCCCAAACCACTTTGAATGTAACCACTTTGTATATTAGCTATCTATTTATCTGATCTATTATATCCATCTATCTATTCATCCATCCAATCTATCCATCCATCCATCTCGCTCTCTAATTGTATTTATCTATTGTATTTATATTATATATCTAATAAGTCTATATCTCTACCTATCTATAATATCGATGTGATATCCATCTATATTATCCATCAATTGCATCTATATTCTATCTATAATATAGATCTTTCTATTATATACATAAAACATATATAAAAAACAAAAAATCTATGTATCTATATATGATGATGGAGTGGATACAGTGCTGGGTCTAGAGTCAGGAAGATGTGAGTTCAAATTCAGCCTCAATACAGGTAGGATTTTTTAGAACTCTGCTTTCTGTCCAACCTAAGGTGAGACCTTGGCAATATGGCACCAGGGAAAGGGAATATATCCATGAGGATCCAGAAGCAGGAACACTAGTTGACTCATTCATCATATTAGGGGCTGGCATAACCCCAAATTATTTCATATATATATATAAATAATTTAAATTATATAATAAAATAATTATAAATTATTATTAAGTAATAATAATAAAAAAACTAGCTTGCATTTAGCTAACATTGTAATATTTGCAAAACACTTTACATCTGTTGCCTCATTTTATCCTTGCAATAATCCTGTGAAGCAGATGTTATCATTGTTTCCACTGAGGAAGTTGAGGTTGAGAGCAGTAAAGTGACCTGAATGAGGTCTAGCCACTGCACCACCTGGTCGTTTCTATACAGAGGGGTCCATGCTGGCCCAAGGGGTGGCTGAAGCCTGGCAGCGTTGGGTCGCCAAGTGCTTCTCCTCTGTGATATTCCTGGCCCCAATCCAGTCCCATTACTTGAACTCCTTTCACAAGGCCAGGAAGAAGGCCCATGTGGAGGCCCAAAGGTGCTCACTTACTTGGATGCTGCCTCTTCATCATATTTACATCGTAGGTCCAGTAGTTCCGTCTGTGTGGCCTTTAACGCTGTCCATCCAAAAAAAAAAGGGACACAGTGAGTGAGCAAACCCTCCCTTTCATGGGGCCCAGGGTAGATGTGAGGAACAAGGTGGGCTGGAAAGGGGGCTCTTCATGCAGGAGGCTGGCTTCTTATTCCTTCTCTGGGACCCTCTCTGTTCTTGTCATCCCAGTAGGCAGGACTATAGATCTAGAAATCTTAGAAATCACTGAATCCTTCCCCTCCCCAACAACCCATTTTATGGATGAGAAAACTGAAGTACAGTGTGACTTGTTAAATGATTGGCTTGTGGTCACCTTATGATTCACTGTCTGACATAGGATTTCCGCCCAGTTCTTCCTGGGTCCAAGATCAGAACTCTGCCCACTAGGCTTCCCAGATGGCTCTATGGAGGGCCATTTTGAAGTCTTTTCAGAAATGGTGTTACCATAATCGGGAGGACTGAAGGGCAGGAGCAAGAAGATACCAGTTGGTTCCAATGACCCTAATGAGAACAGCACAGCTCTTTGGGATCACAGACTGCTGAAAGGGACCCTCAAAGGCCATCTGACCCAACCCTTGCCTCATCCCTGAATTCTGTACATAAGGAAACTGAGACCTAAAGAGATTAAATAACTATTAAATTTTAACTAAATAATTAAAGGTCACAGGCACAAAGTGACAGACCTGGGATTTGAACCCAGGACTCTAAACCTCCACAACACACAGTGGCTGTCGATGGATAGCAAATGCAAGCTGGCAGAATTCAGGCTTCTGACTGATCCTTAAACCTGTGGCTGAAGAGTTGAGGAGGAGGACAAGTGAGCAGTTCTGGGGAGTGTGGTTACCTGGGAGGCTTCCTCTATCTGTCTGGATTTGTGTCTCCCTGTGTTGTGTATGGCTCTTCTGAGAGCTGCCTGAGTGTTCAGGCACAGAGGGGCCAAGGATGACCCTGAGTCACAGGGGCAGGGAAAGCTGCATCCTTTGGCAACAGATTCCTGCCCTGCTCCCCTGCCTGTCAGTGGTCCTGGGACCTAGACAAACAGGCTGAGCAGCCCTGGGCATGAAGGGGAAGCATGGAAGCTTTGTCCTTTATGATGTCATCACAGAAGGTTATGGACATGCCCATGGCTTCTGAACATCACTCATTTTCCTTACTGTCCCGCAATCTTTCCATTATGCACAAGTTCCTCTAATTCCTTCTTGAATTTCCCCATATATTGGGCCTGTGGCATCTTCCAGGAATAAAGAACCTCATGCTTGTCACTTGGGGTAATTCCTCAGACATTAATTTAAATAGAGCCCTTTTTCTTGGTCCTAAATTTGCTGCTTTGCACCTTTAGTTCTACTCAATCAGGCATCTGGGGCCAAATCCCCGCTTTCCCTTTCCAAACCCTCCATCATATTGTAAGTGAATCTGGTCAAGTCACTTAAATCTCCATGAACTTCAACTTCCTCCTCTATAAAACAAAAGGGTTAGACTAGTTACCTGTGAGTTCACTTCTATCTCTAAATCTCAGACTATGATGACTACTCCTACTCCTACTCCTACTCCTTCTACTATTACTACTATTACTATACTATTACTCTTACTCCTTCTACTATTACTACTATTACTATACTACTACTTCTACTACTTCTATTACTACTACTACTACTTCTATTACTACTACTACTACTATTATACTACTACTACTTCTACTATTACTACTACTTCTATTACTACTACTACTACTATACTACTACTACTTCTACTATTACTACTACTACTACTACTATTACTACTACTATTGCTGCTACAACTACTACTACTACTACTACTACTGCTGCTGCTGCTGCTGCTGCTGCTGCTATTACTACTACTACCACCATGATCTGTGGTCCTTCTATCTGTGTGAGCCTGAGCAAGTCACTTTCTGTTTCCAGGCTTCAGTTTCCTGCTCTATAAAGTGAGGCTGGACCAGATGACCTCTGAGATCCCTTCTAGTTTCAGAATTTTGATCTTATGATCCTAACTCCTGCTGACCATCTTTTCAACCTGAAAAGTTACATGTGTATATATTTATAGTTATGAATACATAGATATAAGTATGCATATGTACAAATATACATAACCATCCATCCATCCATCCATCCCCCAACCTATCCATTCATCCATCCAATGATCCATCCATCCACCAATCTATCCATCTATCCACCCATCCACACATCTAATGATTCACCCATCATCCATCAATCTATCCATCCACCCACTTTTCAACCTGGAAAGTTGTATGTGTGCGTACTTATAGTTATGGGTACATAGATTTAAGTATGTATATATACAAATACACATAACCATCTATCCATCCATCCCCAACCTATCCATCCATCCATACAATGATCCATCTATTCACCAACCCATCCATCCATCCATCCATCCATCCATCCATCCATCCATCCAACGAGCCATCTATCCACCAATCTAGTCATCTATCCACTCATCTACCCACTCAGTGATCCATCCATCCACCAATCTATCCATTCAATCATCTATCTAACCATCCATCTAAACATCTATCCATCCAACCATGCGACCATTCATTGATCTTTACACACAAGTGAGCACTCACACACTTCTCTCAGTAGGAAACTTCATCATCTTGTAGGATGAAATCAGCCTTGGTACTCACACTTCCTCATAATGCTCTTATCCCGCTAACTAGTTTCAGCCATGGATATCCAAACCTCTTTTAAGGAAGGGGCCCAGCACACCCTCATTTCCCAGCTGGCTGACCTAGTTCTAGATTTCTCTACTGTGTTCCCACCCAGTCACCTTCCCAAACCTCTTCCTCTTCTACTTTTCAGCTTTCTTTTGTTTATTCTCTTCCCCTATTAGATTAGAAGCTCCTTGGGGGTAGATAGCAATTTTCTTTTTTTTTCTGTTTAAATCTCCAGCACTTAGCACAGTGCCTGGCATATAGTATATATTTAATAAATATTTGTTGGTTGCGTTTTGGGGACCTGGGGTTAGAAAAGAGTGGAATAAGCTGAAGTCAAGCTATGTCATCAAGGCAAGACAGCTGGTATGGTGGGACAGAGAGCCATTCTCAAAGGCAGGAAGACCCGGTACATTCTGGTTACATTCTGGCTGTGTGACCTCTAGACAAGTCACCTTAACTCTCAGAGTTCAAGATAAGTGAAGTCATACTCAAAAAGAAATAGGGGTGACTAAACCAGTCATAAAGATTCCTGATAGCTACAAACTGACTTAGAAAACTGCATATTAACATTATCTATGTTCGACTGTATTTATATTTATTTTCTTAAATGTTTCCCAATTGCATTTTAGTCTGGTTCTGATTGCACTTGGGAGTACTATGGGTCACCCTGCATTTGACACTCCTACTCTGAACGGGTCCTTAAAATGAGAAGCTGCAGAGAAAGTTCTGACCTGCACTGGTGGAGGGAATTTCCTCCCCTGGGAATTTCTAATACCAGTCAGATCACAGGTTCGGTTCCTATCTCCCATTTTTTGGTTGTATCATAAGAATATACATCTCAACTAAGAAGGCAGCAAAAGGGGTGTTGGATATAGTCAGCCTAGGAGCCACAGATTTCAGGCCAAACGGAATCTTGGTGATCAACAAATTTTTATTTCATAGATGGGGAAATTGAGATTCAGAAAAAGATCATGGGTTCATAGAACTAGATCTAAAAGAAACCTCAGAGACTATTTAGCATTAATATCTTATTTTATGTATTGGGAAACTGAGACCATAGAGTGGTTCAGTGTCTGACCCCAAAGTCACACATGCAGTGAGGGGTACAGTTTGGATTTGGACAAATCCAGGGTTCTTCCCCATGTACGACACCGTCCTCAGACTTCTCTTTAAGATTACAGGTTGTAGAAGAATTATCCATCTGTATTGGGAGAGGAAATTTTTTGCTGGGAGTCTTTTCTATCAATAAAATCACAGGTCCAATGCCAACAAAAATGATAGTGTGTGTTGTGTAATTATCTGTAACGTAGAGAAAAGCAATGTGATGGAGAGCTGTCCTTGGAGCCAGGAGTAAGAGCTGGGCTGAAGTCTTTCCTACTTCTGACCCATGCTGGTACCTCTCCACGACTGTAAAGTATAGATGAGTGGCTAACCTGCATACATGGAGGGAGTTCCCATGCTGAGAGTCCCCCTCCCACTGTAGAATCCCAGAATTTTATTTTTTTCCTACATGGTCCCAGTTCTGGAGCACTGGTTCACTCCTCCAGCCCAGGGTCCCGGGGTCTGAATGGGGTCCCTGCCGCCAACCCTTTGAGTACCTGAATGTAGAATCTTGATCTTTTCTTCTGCTTCCCCCAGTCTAGCGGCCAAAGTGATTTGTGCTTCCTGTAGGCCCCTGTGGAGAGACCAGTCCTGGTTCAGATTGGTTGGAGCTACCCAGGGCCAAGCCCTGCCTTATGCTGGGGCTGCAGATCACCTTGCTTCTGTCACTTTGGAGGAGACGCAGAACAATGGGCAGCCTCGGAAACTGGAAACTCTGGATTCAGGTCCTGCTTTTAGCACGTCAGAATGGGAAGGGACCCCAATAACCACCTATTCTGAGCCATGCTATTTTAGGACAGCCTGGACATGTGGTCATCCGGCCTCTGCCAGAGGATGCCCAGGGGGCTCACTCCACATGGAGACAGCTCTCATCATTAGGGAGACTCCTGACACTGTGCTTAAATTGACCTGCCTGTGAAGTTTTATCCACTGCTCTGTTTCGCCATTGGGGAACAAAAAGAACCACACTAATCCCTTCTTCTCCACATGACAGACCTTTATATTCTGGATTATGGCTAACATGGCCCTGAGTCTTCTCTTCTCCACACTAAACACTCCTCATTCCTTCAAATGAATTAAATAATAACAATAATGATCATGAGAAATCAATTCATTATTTTAATTACATAGTAACGATTTTGTTAGTGATTATTAATAATATTCAAAATGAAAATCAGCAACAATGAGGTTGATGAATACTGACTTTAAGGTTTGAAAGGCGCTTTATATATTATATAATTACACATAAATATAATTATATGCCACATATAAATATTATCACATTTATATATTGTTTCATTTGATGCTCACAACCCTGTGAAGGCATTGTTAACCCTATTTCATAATTTAGGAAACTGAGATTAAGAGTGTAAAGAAGCACTTATTAAGTGCTTACTGTGTGCTGGATTCATTTGATCCTCACAACAACCCTATGAGGCAGGTGCTAGTATTTTCTCCATTTTACAGATGAGAAAACTGAGACAAAGAAAAGTTGGCTTGGGTCATACAGCTATTGATTGTCTGAGGCAGGATTCAAACTCAGGTCTTCCTGGCTCTAAGCAAAGCCCTCAATTCGCTGCATCAGCTTATAATGAGATATTGACTTTACCATCATGGTTGTCCACCCTACAGTTTATCCAAGGTCCTTCCTAAAATGAAACCCACCCTCTAGATATGGTTTGACTAACTTAGGGCTAACAACATCTTTTATTCTTAGGGGCGATGGGCTTCTTAATAATAAGCTTATTTCTTTACCCCTTTGTTCTGAAACAGGACCAGGGGCTCTTGGGGGCTTCCTGATGCCCTCTGGGAGAGGAGAATCCCTGGTCCTCTCTGGCTTTTGATGGCCTCCCAGCACTGCCTGTCCCTGGCTGGCGAACTTGCCTCCCTCCACCTCATTTCCAACCGTTTGCTCCGTAACCATTTTACTGCGTACTTAAGACTATAATTCAGAAGTTATGCTACCAAATTTATGTGCTTATTATGGGCCCACCATTCGGGATGCCCCAGTTAAGGTGCTGTCAGCATTTCCATTATAAACCTCTATATCCCTGGGTTTATAGCCCCGACTATAAAAACCGCTCTCCAGGCTGGAGTTGGGTGCCTTGGAGCTCAGCCCAGAAGAAAATCTCTCTGTAAAATTTGTGATGGAAAGAGATAGAGAGGGAGGGAGGGAGAGACAAACAGAGAGGAGACACATACACAGAGAGATAGAGAGAGAGAAAGAGAGGAGATGGAGATAAAGAAGGGAAGAGACAGAGAGAGAGAAAGAGAGACAGAAAGACTGAAACACATAGAGAGATAGACATACACACAGAGTCAGAGAGAAAGAGAGGAGACAGAGAGAGAGGGAAGGGAGAGAAACAGACGAGAGAAAAGATATAAAGAGAGATAGACAGAGAGGAGATGGAGATAGAGGAGGGAAGAGAGAGAGAAAGATATAAAGATTGAAACACATAGAGAGATAGACACACAGAGACAGAGAGAAAGAGGAGACAGAGAGACAGACGAGAGAAGAGAT
>JAJPUD010017914.1:0-22101 GCA_023553655.1 Myrmecobius fasciatus
TGACAGATTGTGTGTGATTCTAATTATTGATCCTTGGTATTTGAATTGTTTCTTTCTAGCTGCTAGCAGAATCTTTTCCTTGGTGTGATAGTCCTGAAATTTAGCCACGATATTCCTTGGGGTTTTAATTTTGGGGTCTCTTTCAGGAGGTGATCGGTGAATTCTTTCAATGGTGATTTTGCCTTCTGATTCTACAATCTCAGGGCAGTTTTCTTTCAGGATTTCCTGGAAGATAGTGTTTAGATTCTTTTTTTTCATCATGACTTTCAGGAATTCCAATAATCCTTAGATTGTCTCTCCTAGATCTATTTTCCAAGTCAGTTGTTTTTCCTAGGAGATATTTCCTATTTTCTTCTAATTTTTCATTTTTTTTTTGTTTGACTGATTCTTGAAGTCTTATTGAGTCATTCACTTGAATTTGTTCAATTCTTATCTTTAAAATGTTGTTTTCTTCAGTTATCTTTTTAAGCTCCTTTTGTAACTGGCCAATTTGTTCATTGCACTCTTTTTCCACTTCACTAATTTTATTTTTCAATAAATTGGTGTCTTTATCATATCTCTTTTGGACGGCTTCTTGCACTGACTTCAGTTTATTTTCCCATTTATCCTCCAGCTCTCTTTTGAGATTCTGTATACAATCTTCCAGAAAGGCCTTTTGAAAAGGGGACCAGTTATGGTCCTTAATAACATCCTCTGAAGTTTTGTCTAAAGGAACCTCAGGATCTGGGGTCAGCCCTTCTCTGTCTCGATAAAAGCTGTCTGTGGTGAGAGCTCTCTTTTGCTTCTTCATTTTTTTTTTAGACAGCATGTATATCTCTTTAAAGTTTGGAAAAATGGTGGCTAAAGCTCTTTGCCCTGGGGCAATTTGGCGCATTAATTTAAGTTGCTGGGCTGGTGAGGGCTAGGACTAAGTCCGAATTACTCCTTAAACAAGGCAAGTCTGCCAGAACACCTGCCCCCAATCAGGGCAGAGTGTCCCGAGTGCCTCGGATAAACTCCAGGTGTTTGGAGTTTGGAGTTTTTGCCACAAGGAGCTGAGTCCCACCCTCACTTCCGGCCTACACCACTCTTTATCCCTCTGTGCGAGTTAGACAAACCTGATGTGAAGCTCTTCAGAGATATCAGCAAGCAGTATCCAAGTATTTCTGATTCGTTGACTTGAAGATCAGTTCAGAGGCTTATTTTATTGTTGATTTGAGAGAAGATCGGAGGAGATGCAGAGAGTCACATTTTCACTCCGCCATTGTGGCTCAAATTTGTATTTCTTAAATCAATATTGATTTAGAGCATTTTTCCATATGACTATAGATAGTTTTGATTACTTCAAGTGAAAACTGTTCATTTTTTTGATCATTTGTCAATTAGGGAATGGCCCTTGTTTTTGTAATTTTTAACTAATTTATCTACTATTTGAGAATTGAGAGCATTACAAGAGAAATTTGCTTCAAAATTTCTTCACAGTTATGATTGCTAATTATATTTCCCTCCTTCTTATTCCCCACTCCATTTATTCTCTCTCTTCTTTCATCCTGTTGCACCTCAAAAGTGTTTTGTTTCTTACTTTTGCCTCTCCTGATCTATTCTCCATTCTATAAGTACTCCTCTTTTCTCTTATTTTTTTCCCTTCCTACTTTCCTGTGGGAAAGTATACATTTGAGTATGTGTATTATTTCTTCTCAGCAAATTCTGAGTAAAGTAAGATTCAAATGTTCCATGCTACTTCTTCCATGTTCACTTCCACTGTAATAGCTCTTTTTTGCCTCCTTTATGTGAGATAATTTACCCGGTGCTACCTCTCCCTTTTCCTTTCTCCCATTGAATTCCATCTCCTTTGATTTTTCTTTATTAAATTTATTTTAATACACATCTTTAATTTTATTTTAAAAGCTGTCATCCCTTCACATTTAGCTCACATGTATGCCCTCTCTATATACTTCTTCTAATTGTCATTATTATGAGAAAGTTTTTTTGAGCTATAAGCTTCATCTTCCATTGAGGGATTGTAAACAGTTTAACCTTATAAAGTCCCTTATGATTTCCCTTTTTTCTTTTGCAATTTTATGTTTCTCTTGAGTCTTGCTTTTGGAAATCAAATTTTCTATACAACTCTGGTCTTTTCATCGAAAATGCTTAAAAAGTCCTCTCATTGAATATTTTTTTTTGACTCCTGAAGGATTCTACTTAGTTTTGCTAAGTAAGTGATTTTTGGTTGTGATCCTAGCTCCTTTACCTTCTAGAATATCACATTCCAAACCCACCAATCTTTTAGTGTAGAAACTACTAAATATTTTGTTATTTTGATTGTGTCCTCATCATAATAGAATTATTTCTTTTTGGCTGCCAGCAATATTTTCTCCTTAACCTGGGAGCTCTGAAATTTGACTATAATATTTCTGGGAGTTTTCATTTGGGATCTATTTCAGGAGGTGATTGGTGGATTCTTTAGATTTCTATTTCATCCTGTGGTTCTAGAATAGCAGATCAGTTTTCCTTGATAATTTGTTTTTAAAAATGATCTTTTCTGATTGTGTCTTTCAGGAATTTCATTAACTTTCAAATTATATCTCCTGGATCTGTCTTCCACTCAATTGTTTTTCTATACGATATTTCACATTATTTTCTATTTTTCATTTTTAAGTTTTGTTTTATTGTTTCTTGATGTCTCATAGAATCATAAGCTTCCATGTGCTCAATTATAATTTTTAAGGAATTATTTTCTTCAGTGAAGTTTTTTTTAAACCTTTTCCATTTGGCAAATTTTATTTTTAATGAGGTCTTTTCTTCAGTGAATTTTTGTGACTCTTTTCCCATTTGACCAATTCTACTTTTTAAACAGTTCTCTTCAGTGTTTTGTCATATAAGTTTTTTCCATTTCACTTTTTCTACTTTTTAAGGCATTCTTTTCCTTATTGGATCATTGTAATTTTTACCATTTGGACTATTCTGTTTTTTAAGATATTTTCTTTAGTATTTTTTATGCTTCTATTACCAAGTTAACTTGTTTTTCATTTTTTTTGCATCACTTTCTTTTCTCTTCCCACTTTTTCCTCTGCTCCCCTTACTTGATTTTAAAAATCCTTTTTCAGCTCTTCCATGGCCTGAGACTGATTCATATTTTTCTTGGAGACTTTGGATATAGGAGCTTTGTTATTTTCTTCTGAGTATGTGTTTTGATCTTCCTTGTCACCATAGTAACTGTGTATGATTAGAATATTTTTCTGTTTTCCATTTATTTTCCCAGTCTATTTCTTAACTTTTAACTCTGCTAAAGTAGGGCTGTGCAATGTGCCAAGATTCAACAGTTTTGTGCAGCTCTTTTTGGGGATACTTCCTGGGATCTTAGTAAGGATAAATCTGAGTTCAAATCTGGCCTCAGACACTCAACACTTCCTAGCAGTGTGACCTTGGGCAAGTTACTTAATCCCAATTGCCTCAGCAAAAAATAAATAAATAAAAATAAAAATAATTTTACTTCCTTGAGTACTTTGTCTATAGCTCTCCTTTGCCTGCTGCTATAATGCTTAAATTTTACACATTAGCATCACATATTGCCTCAGTAGATAAATTCCTTGAGTATAGGGATTCTGTTTCTTGGTCTTTTTCACTGTTTCACTGTCTGTCTGTCTCTTGCTCTTTATATCTTTCTCTGGCTCTATTTTCATTTCTGTGGCTTTAAAATTTAGTAAAGTACTTTATATATAGCAATTAAAAAAACACTTTAACCAGCATTTATTAACTACTCACTGTATTCAAACACTCTGAAGTGCTAGAAAAATGAAAAAAAAAATGAAAAGAAGTTCCTGCCCTCAAGAATTTTATATTCTACTATAAAGACATGAGTTGTCATGATAAATCTGAGTCAGAGATTTTACAATCCCTTCCCTCACAACTGCCAAAGTAATATCCCCAAAGGACTGGTTTGGCCACATCATTGACCTGTTCAAAAATCTTCTGGTAACTCCTTATTGCCAAGAAAATAAAATAGGAAACTACTTTGTTTTGCATTTAAAACCCTTCAACACTTGGATCCAGTTCTTGCCTTTTAAGTTTATTATATATTACTTGGTGACATATATTCTATGGAAAAGTCACATTCAGGAGGTGGAGCCAAGATGATGAAGAGTAGACATGTCTCTACTTGACCTCCTCTGAATTTCCCTAAAATCAACAGCAAATTAAGACTCTGAATTGGTTTTGGAGTAACCAAACTTACAAACATTTGGAATACAAAAAAAAAATTTAGAAGAAAATACTGTGGAAGAACTTCAGAAAAGGTCTGATTCAAATGAGCAAGCTTCAACACCTAGATCACAGCTCAGGATGCCTGGGGCAGGGAGCCAGGATGTTACAGTATCCACACACCAGGGAATCTACTGTGAATTTCTTAGGCTACTCTGTCCTGGTTACAAGCCAGTGGATCAGAAGGTAAACTGTAAGACACCCAAAGCAAAAACAAAAGGCAAACTGCAAGCCCCAAACTCCAGAAGATGGAGGGATCTGACCATGCCTACCCAGCACTGGAAGTCAGTCAAAAGAACCAGACCCAAGGCAAACTAAAGTGCAGTCACCCACCTTGCCTTAAGAACAGACTTCAACCTTTAAAAAATGAGCAATAAAGCAAAAAGAACCCTGACCATAGGCAATTTTTATGGAGAAAGAGAATAAGCTTCACACCTTCAGGATCCCAAAGGCAAATCACCCCCAGAAGAAGCCCCAAAGGGTGTTATGAGTTGCTCTCCATTTCACAAGGCTCTCTTGGAAGAATTCAAAAAAGATCTTACAAAGAGTTAGAAGAAAAATGAGGAAAGGAAATGAGATCTTTGCAAGGGATATGGAAAATGAAAATTAGAAATTATCTGAAGAAAACTTCTTAAAAATAGATTTAATGAAATGGAAAAGGCAAATAACTTCTTACAAAATAGATATGAAAAAAACCAATTAGTTGAAGAACAGAATTTGTGAAATGGAAAAAAAAATCCTATGACCAAACACCTCAATTGGCCAAATGCAAAAGGAGATTTAAAAAGTTAACTGAAGAAAAAATTCACTAAAAATTATAATTGAACAAATGGAAATGAATTACTTAATGAGACTTCAAGAATCAGCCAAATAACCCCCCTCAAAAAAATAGAAGAAAATGTAAAATACCTCATTGGAAAAACAACTGACCTGGAAAATAGATCTAGGAGAGATTATCTAAGAATTATTGGTCTTCCTGAAAACTTTGATGAAAAAAAAAAAGAACTTAGACATCATCTTTCAGGAAATCATCAAGGAAAACTGTCCAGATGTCATAGAAACAGAGGATAAAATAGCCATTGAAAGAATTCACTGATCATCTCCTGAAAGAGATCCCAAAATGAAAATTCCAAGGAACATTTAAGCTAAATTTCAGAATTATCAAATCAAGGAGAAAATATTGCAAGCAGCCAGAAGCAAACAATTCATGTATGGAAGAGCCACAGTCAAGATACCCAAGATCTATCAGCTTCTACTATAAAAGATCAAAGGGCATGGAATTTGATCTTCCAAAAGGCAAAGCAACTTGGATTGCAGCCAAGAATCCACTATCCAGCAAAACTGAGCATTATCTTTCAGGGTAAAAATGGATATTAAATGAAACCGGTGAATCTCATCTATTTCTGATGAAAACAAGAGTTGAACAGAAAATTTTATTTTTAAATACTTAACTCAAGAGAAGCATAAAAAGATAAAAAGGAAAGAAAAAAATAACTTTCTTTTAAAAGTTAAAAATCTTATATCCCTATATGAGAAGATCATATGTTTAATTCTCAAGATCTGTATCTCTGTTGTGGGTATACTTAAGAGGGTGCAGGTATAATTTGATTTTAAAAAATAGAGCAGGTAAGGTGATTCTACTGGAAGAAGAGGAAAATGGAGTAAAAATGGGATAAAATACATTTCATAAGGAGGCAAAAAGGGCCTATTGCAATTGAGGGAAAGAGGGGGGAGGGATGAACATTGTGCTAATCTTACTCTCATTTTGATTTGGCTCAAAAAGAGAATATCAGACACATTTAGCTTCACAGAGAAGCTTGATTCACCCTATAGGGAAGTTGGAGGAAAAGAAAGGAAGGGGGAAGGCTAATAGAAGGGAGAACAGAAGTAGAAGGGGAAAGAATAAGAAAGGGTCAGGGGCTGCAAAAGGGGAGGGCTGTTTGAGGGAGTGACAAAATACTGGAGAGGAGGGGAAGGAAAAAGAGAAGAGGAAAAATATAACTGGAGATAAACAAGATGGCAGGAAACACAGTTAGTAAATTTATCTGTGAATGTGAATGGGATGAATTCTTTCATAAAAGAGAAGTGGATAGCAGACTCTACTAGCAGCCAGAATACTGCAATTTGTTGTTTACAAGAAACTCCTTTAAAGCAGAGTAAAATATTTAGAATAAAGGTAAAAGGCTGGAGCAGAATCTATTATGCTTCATCTGAGGTTAAAAAAAAAAATAAAAGGCTGCAAACCTGATCTCAGATTAAGCAAAAGCAAAAATGGATCTAATTAAAAGAGATAAGGAAGGAAACTACATTCTACTTAAAGGTACCATAGATAATGAAGTAATATCAGTACTAAACATATATGCATCAAGTAGTAGAGCATCCAAATTCCTCAAAGAGGAATTAATATAGCTGCAAGAAGAATTAGACAGCAAAGCTATACAAATGGGAGATTTCAACCTGGCTCTCTCAGAATTAATTAAATCAAATAACAAAATTAATAAGAAAAGACTTAAATAGATAGAATCCTAGAAAAAAATTAGGGATGATAGACCTTTGGAGAAAATTGAATGGAGTCAGAAAGGAATATATTTTTTTTCAGCAGTACATGGAACCTATACAAAAATTGACTATATATTAAGGTATAAAAACCTCAAAATCAAATACAGAAAAGGAGAAATAATAAATGCATTTTTCTCATATCATGATGAAATAAAAATTATGTGCAGTAAAAGACTATGGGAAAATAGACCAAAAATTCATTGGAAACTAAATAACCTAATCCTAAAGAATGAGTGAAAGAAACAATAAATCATAGACAAAATCAACAATTTTATTCAAGAGAAGGACAACAATGACACAGCATACCAAAATAGGTGGGATGCAGCTAAAGCTGTTGATAGGGGAAATTTCCTATGTCTAGATGCCTACTTGCATAAAATAAAGAAATAGAAGATCAAAGAAGTGGACTTAGAACTAAAAAACTAGAAAAAGAACAAGTTAAAACCCCCCAATTAAATACCAAATTTCAAATTCTGAAAATAAAAGGGGAGATTAATAAAATTGAAAGTAGGAAAACTATCAAAGTAATAAATAAAACTGAGTTGGGTTATGAAAAAACCAACAAAATAGATAAAACTTTAGTTAATTTGATTAGAAACAGGAAAGAAGAAAATCAAATTGTTAGTCTCAAAAATGAAAAGGAAGAATTTTCCACCAATGACAATGAAATTAGAGCAATAATTAGGAGTTATTTTGCCTAACTATATGTCAATAAATTTGATATTGTGAGTGAAATAGAGGAATAACTAGAAAAATATAGATTGCCTAGATTAACAGAAGAGGAAATAAATTACCTAAATAGTCCCATTTTAGAAAAAGAAATAAAACAAGCTATTAATCACCTCCCTAAGAAAAAACTTCCAGGGCCAGATGGATTTACATGTAAATTATGGCAAACATTTAAAGAACAATTAATTTCAATACTATGAAAATTATTTGAAAAAAAATAGGGAAAGAAGGAGTCTTCCCAAATTCTTTTTATGCCACTGATATGGTGCTGATACCTAAACCAGGTAGGATGAAAACCAGAGAAAGAAAATTATAGACCAATTTCCCTAATGAATATTGATGCAAATATTCTAAATAAAATATTAGTAAAAAAATAACAAAGTCATCCTCAGGATAATACAATATGAGCAAGTAGGATTTATGCTGGGAATATAGGACTGGTTCAATATTAGGAAAACTATTATCATAATTGACTATATCAATAACCAAACTAACAAAAATCATATGATTATCTCAATAGATACAGAAAAAGTATTTGATAAAATCTGATACAAAAAAAATATTTTATAAAATCCAACACCCATTCCTATTAAAACACTAGAGAGTATAGGAATAAATGGAGTTTTCCTTTCAAATGATCAGTAGCATCTATTTAAAATCATCAGAAAGCATGATATGTGATGGGGACAAAATAGAACCATTTCTAATAAGATCAAGGGTGAAACAAGGTTGCCCACTATCACCATTAATATTCAATATTGTATTAGCAATATTAGATAGGGCAATAAGAGAAAAAAAAACAGAAATGAAAGGAATTAGAATAGGTAATAAGGAAACCAAATTATCACTCTGCAGATGGTACACTTAGAGAACCCTAGAAAATCAACTAAAAAACTACTAGAAACTTTTCACAATTTTAGTAAAGTTGCAGGATACAAAACAAATCCACATAAATCATCAGCATTTTTATATATTACCAAGAAAGTCCAACAGCAAGAGATACAAAAGGAAATTCTATTTAAAATAACTGTCAATAATATAAAATATTTGGGAGTCTCCCTGCCAAGGCAAAGTCAGGAACTATATGAACACAACTATAGAACACTTTCACACAAATAAAACAGTTCTAATCAATTGGAAAAATAACAAGTGCTCATGGGTAAGCTGAGCCAATATAATAAAAATGACAATACTACCTAAATTAATCAGTGCCATACTAACCAAACTTCCAAGAAATTATTTTATAGATCTAGAAAAAAATAGTAGCAATGTTCATCTGGAAGAACAAAAGGTCAAGAATTTCAAGGGAATTAATGAAAAAAAATGTAAATGAAAATGGCCTAGCTGTTTCAAACTTAAAACTACATTTCAAAGCCGTGGTCATCAAAACCATTTTGTACTGGCTAAGAAATAAGAGTATTTCATCAGTCTAATAGGTTAGGTTCATAGGACAAAATAGTTAATGATTATAGTAATCTAGTGTTTGAAAAATTCAAAGACCCCGAACTTGTGGAATGAAAACTCACTATTTGAAAAAAAAAAACTGCTGGAAAAATTGGAAACTAGTATGGCAGAAACTAGACATTGACCCACAAGTAACATTATAAACTAAGATAATGTTGAAATGGGTTTATGATTTAGATATAGAGAGTGATATCAAAAACAAATTAGAAGAACAATGGATAGTCTACCTCTCAGATCTGTGGAGAAGGAAGGAATTTGTGGCCAAAGGAGACCTAGAGTTCATTATTGAACACAAAATAGATAATTTTGATTATATTAAATCGGAAAGTTTTTGTATAAACAAAACTAATTAGAAGAGAATCAATACATTGGGAAAACATTTTTATTCAAAAGTTATGATAAAGGCTTTATTTCTTTTTTCTTTTCTTTTTTCTTTTTTTATATTTTTTTCTTTTTTTAAATTTTATTTTATTTGCAAAACATATGTATGGGTAATTCTTCAACATTAACCCTTACATAGCTTTCTGTTACAGATTTTTCCCCCCAACTCCCCACCGTTCCCCCAGATGGCAGGATATCCACTACATGTTAATTATGTTAAAATACTTGGCAAATCGAATATATGTATACATATTTCCAAACTTATCATTGTTGTGCAAGAAAAATCGTATCTACACAAAAAGACATATCAGATAAAGGAAACACAATGTAAGCAAACATCAATCAAGAGTATGAGAATGTTATGTTGTGGTCCACATTTTACATCCCTCTCTCTGGGTGTATATGGCTTTCTTCAGTGAACAATTGGAAGTGGTTTGAAACATTTCATTGTTGAAGAGAGCCATGTCCGTCAGAATTGATCGTCATATAGTATTGTTGTTGCCATGTATAATAATCTCCTGCTTCTGCTCATTTCACTCAGCATCAGCTCATGCAAGTCTCTCCAGGCCTCTCTGAAATCGTCCTGCTGGTCGTTTCTTACAGAGCAATAATATTCCATAATATTCATATACCATAATTTATTCAGCCATTCTCCAATTGAAGGGGATCTATTCAGTTTCCAGTTTCTAGCCACTACAAAAAGGGCTGCCACAGACATTCTTGCACATGTGGGGCCCTTTCCTTCAGCCTCATTTCTAAAATATATTGAGAATTCATTCAAATGTATAACAATTCAAGCCATTCTTCAATTTATAAATAGTCAAAGGATATGAACAATTTTCAAATGAAAAAATTAACATTATTTCTAGTCATATGAAAAGATGCACTAATTAGAGAAATGCAAATTTAGACAACTCTCAGGTACCACTACACACCTCTCAGATTGGCTAAGATGATAGGAAAAAAAATGATAAATATTCGAGAGGACGTGGGGAAACTGGGACACTAATACATTGATGGTTGAGTTATGAACTGATCTAATCTTGGAGAGCAATTTGGAACTATGTCCAACAGGCTATCAAAATGTGCATACTCTTGGATCCAGCAGCATTTTTACTGGATTTATATATAACCAAAGAGATCTTTTTTTTTTTTTCAAATAAAGGGTTATTTTTGTTTTCATTTTATTAAAGCTTTTTATTTGCAAAACATATATGTATGGGTAATTTTTCAACATTTCAACCAAAAAAAATTTGGTCTTCCTTTAAGACCAAAGAGTGGGAAAGGGAGCCACATATTCAAAAATGTTTGTGGCAGCCCTTTTTGTAGTGTCAAGAAACTGGAAACTGAGTAAGAGGCCCATCAGTTGGAAAATGGCTGAAGAAGTTATGGCATATGAATGTCATGGAATATTATTTTTCTATAAGAAACAATCAGCAGGTTGATTTCAGAAAGACCTCGAGAGATTTACATGAACTGATACTAAGTGAAATGAACACAACTAGGAGATCATTGTACATGGCAACATCAAGATTATATGATGATCAATTCTGATGGATGTGGCTCTTTTCAAAATGAGATGATTCAGGTCAGTTCCAATGATCTTGTGATGAAGAGAGCCATCTACAACCATAGAGAAGATTGTGGGAACTGAGTATGGATCACAACATAGCATTTTCCCCTCTTTTTGTTCTGGTTTTTGCATTTTATTTTATTTTTCTTTCTTTTTTGATTTGGTTTTTCTTGTGCAGCAAGATAATTGTATAAATAGGTATGCATATATTGGATTTAACATATATTTTAACCATGTTTAACATGTATTGGATAATTTGCCATATAGGGAAAGAGAGGGAAAATTGGAACACAAGGTTTTGCAAGGATTAATGCTGAAAAAATATCCATGCATATGTTTTGAAAATAAATAACTTTAATAAAAAAGAAAAGAAAAGTAACATTTACATACAGGTAACAATCTGTCTTCATTTCTGTGATTTTACACAAGCTGAACTCTTGCTTAAGGTATCTTTCTTTTTCACAAATTTCTAACTTCAAACTTCCCATCAAATACCACCTGTCTACATAGGGTATTTTCTGATCCTCTTATGCATTTTATGCATATTTACATGTATGTATGTATGTACTTCTTTATTCATCCACTTACTCATTAATTTATTCAATTATCTCCCTATCTATCTGTGTTTTTATATGTGAGTATTTTTATTTCCTTTCAGATAGACTATAAGCTCCTTGTGGAGAAGGATGGGCATATTTTTGCCTATGTTTACAGTGCTTACTATAAGACCTGACAGGGAAGATGCTTAATGAATTGTTCTTGATTGACTGATAAGTAAACAAATCCAATTTGAAGATAGGAGCAACAATATCCAGGGGTATTAGGAAAAACTTGCTAAATAAAGCCTTGACAAAAAGCTAAGGAATCAATGTTGAATTGAAGGATGTTGAAAGTAATAGATTCTATTTATTCTAGTGGATTATGATATCAAGAAGAGCTGTAGTATGTTAAATAAAATAGAAGATGCCTTCAGTTGTGGTTGTTCAGTCTTTTCAGTTTTGTCTGACTCTTTGTAGTCTCATTTGGGTTTTTTGGCAGAGATACTAAAATACTTTGCTATTTCTTTCTCCAGCTCATTTTCAAGGATGAGAGAACTGAGGCAAACAAGGTTAAATGACTTTTTTTTCCCAGGGTCACGTGGCTAGTAAGTGTCTGAAGCCAGTTTTGAACTTAGGAAGATAAGTCTCTCTAATTTCAGGCCCTGTGCTCTATCTGGTGCCTTATGTGGCTGCCTTCAATGACAATAATATATATCAAATCATGGCTTATTCTAAGTTATTGGAGACAATGTAGGTCAGAGGAAAGATCACTGATTTGGGGTTCAGAAGAAATAAATTCAAATCCCATTTCTATTACTATTTTTGTGAGCTTGGAAAAATTACTTAAATTCTTTGGGCTTCAGATTCCTCATTTATAAAATGAGGTTTATTTCACTCAGGTATGGCCTGTAAGTTCCATTTCAGCTCTAAATCTGTAATTATCCTTTTAACTCTCAATAACTATTTTAACTAAAGTAAAATTCTTTACACATATCCCACATGTATCCCACACAGATATATTGACAATGGCAGTACAAATGCTTCAGTTTTATAAAACATAGTTTATTGCTTATATCAATCAGTATGGTCACATTTTACTCATTGCTGACCTGAGCTTGCATATGTTAGTTCTAAAGGTTTGCCTTGGACCAGAAGGAACATATTTGGGGACAATAAATATGATAATAGCTTCTAATCAATCAATGTGAATTCCTCCATGACGTGATGAATCAACACTATGTCGCTGTGATGAGTAATGTGGTAAAAACAATTACGGCTGCCAACTTATCATTTCATTATCAAGTGGAGAATGAAAAATGGACCCTGTATTCCCAGCTGGCTTCTATATGAGCAGAATAACAAGTTAAACAGGGCCATGATTCTTCTGTAAAATGAGAGACAGTTCAAGATAAGGATAAATAAAGGTGTCTTTTCAGGCATTTAATAGTACTGCATGAGAGCAGCTGCCTACAGCACCCATTATGCCTCAGGATGAGCCCCTGACCAGAGCACTGACATTTCCAATGAAAAAAAAATATCATAGAAGCATTTCCTACCATAAGTTTCAAGCATTGTAGCCAAGCCTATATTCTAAAGATATTTTGGAAATTAAAAATATGTATATAATGTGTCTAATTCCTATTGAATACAGGCTAAAACAACCTAATAAAATGTGTGTTAGAATCTCTAATTAGTGATTTTTCAAAACAAGGAGAAGGTAGTCCTACTTATAGATCACTGTCCTTCTTTTTGGAATATGGCTAGTGTGGTTCTGTGTAACCCCATAGCACTTGAACAGTTAGACAGATAGTACTAAATATGGATGAAAAGGAAGAAAGAAAATTGGGGGATGAACAAGCACCTTCCTAAAGTGATGGATACCCTTTTTAGCTTTAGGTACTTCTTTAAGGTGATAGGAGGGAACAAATACTTTAAGTGACAACAATTGTTTTCTCTCTATAGAGAGTTATATGAATGAACTTAGTTGAAATGATGTTCCTATGATTCCATGGTACAATAAATTCAGAGAATACAAGTTGTATTTTAAATGAACTTCCTCTATATTAGTGATTCTCAATGTGTAATCTAGATAATTGTGTGTGTGTGTCTCTGAAATCCTTTCAGAGAGTCTATGAATTCAAAATTAGTTTTTATTTCTAATATGGTAAATATCTATAAATATAAAACACATTAAAAAAAATTTTAGACTGATTCTCAATAATAGTATAAAGATACTGAGAACAAAAGTTTGAGAATCACTTCTTCAAAAAGCAAGTGATATGTCCCCAGGGTAGTGTGGCTGACCTTTCAAGGAGAAAAAAAACTTTGAATTTGGAATAACTAGACTTGAATTCATCTCTTGACGGCTACTTAATGCATTTCTGACATTTTTCAATACATTGACTCTGAATCTCAGTTTTCTTACCTTTAAAAGAGAAGGTAATATATATATATTTGTATATATACATATACATACATACATACATACATATATAATATGTTATAAGTAATCATATTTTACTTTTGGAATAATACATTACTTATTAGTATAAGTTTTATTATCACCCACTTTACAATTCATTTCATCTCTTTGGCTATGAGGGGAAAGAAGAAAAACTTTGGAGTCAGGAAGATATGGCTTCATGTCCTGCTCCCAACGTATCAGTTGTGTGTGCCTCCTGACAGAAAGTATTGGAGCTGAAGGACTAAGAAGGCTGTATCCTAGCTGTCAGACACCTGGAACTTGAAAACTTTTCAGGCAGTACAGATCCCTGGTGAATGTAGAAATTTCTGTTTAACTGTCCCCAAAAGTCCCACAAATTTACCAAGGGAGTGTAATGAGCTTGTTGATTGCTTTATGCTTCCTATATATTTTTCTTCTTGGTTTATAATTTGCATCTTAACCATTTTTATGCTAGTTCCTATAACTAATATTCATATTATCCATTATCTTTTCTAGGGAGGAATCCCTTTACTCATATGTTGGGGATGCCTTAATTATTGTTTTATAGATTTCTCTGGAGTTTCTCTGGGGTGAGAATAGAGCCAGAAAATGAAACATACTTTCTACCCCAATCCACTTTGTGATCAACTCAATGATCTTCCTTCCCAGGATGCATCTGCGTCTGTGTGAACTCAGAATGCCTTCCCTTTGTGAGGCCTTCTGGGTTACAGGCACATTTAGGGACTTCAGCTTTATTTTTGTACACTTAACATTTATAACAATGTTATATATAACTTATAACAATGTCTTGTACATAGTAAGTGCTTAATGCTGTAAAAGATTGTTGATTGATTGACAATTAACAATTACTCATGCCTCCCCCACTATAAATTAAATTATAAATTTATAGCTGAGTTGAGAATATGCATCAATGCAGGGTGTTTCCATAATGGGAATCTAAATGAGGGTGAAATTCCTGGTTTAGACCAATCCCTACAACTGGGGGAAAATAATCTACCACACAGAGATGTTTTGAGAATCAGATGAGATAATATATGTAAAATACCTTATAAACTGTGAGATAATATGGAAATGTGAGCTTTAAATCACCCAGAAAACTTCCTTAAAGTCACTTGGGGCTAAAGTTCTGACAAGCTTATGGCTCAAAAAAGAAATTATAAGCAAGATCCTCCTTCAATCCAAGGGTGGGGTAGGGACTTCACCTACCCAGCATTTACTTCTCTCCTATGATAAGCAGGTGATTTTCTTTCTATGGGCTTGGAAGGAGGAAGTTGCAGTTTTCAGTACATACAAACCTAGTGTCGTTACTGGAAAATTGGTCTTGCTGAAATTTGCCATCTGGTACCCATTTCTTGGTCTTTCATTTCTGGACTTTAATATAGATCTCTGATTTGCATCAGGTACTATTCATTAATATGGTTCTTTATGCAAGTCTAGTCTACTTCTCTCCCTGTATCTTCATGAATGTTGACCAAGATATCCATTGTTCATATCTCCTCAGAAATACATACAACATACATACATACACTCATACATATATACAAATATGTGTATATACATATAGAGGTATGTGTGCATGTATATAAATAATATATATTATATAGATATAAAATGTAGAATATATGAAAAGTATAAAATATATCATGCATATGCATATATTATATAAGATAAATATATCCATATATTATGAATATATAATATACACATAATAAAACAGAAAATAAATTTTTCCTCTGCCATTTCATCAGGAAATGCTGCCAACAAATTTCTTTAGATGCTGACAGGAAAAATAAAAAGGTCTTTGTAATTTGACATATATGTAGTGAACCTCTCTTTCTCTGTGCAAAGGACTATTTTCATATGTATATATATATATATATGCATATATGTGTGTGTGAGAGAGAGAGAGAGAGAGAAACAAAGAACAAAGCATTAAAGGGTGAACAATATGATAAAGATTAAATAGAAGTTTGTTAATAGATCAAAAGAGTAACAGTTTTTCAACTTGCAAATACTTTCACTACTTCTTCACTAATTTAATCTGGTCTTGACCTTGCTTGATAATGAGTTCATTTTAGTTGTTCTAACATAAATTTGACTGTCCTGGGCTACTAATTCATTGAACTTGCTTTTATATGACAACTTAGAAACTGGGAAACAGGGACTTACTTAAACAAGGATTTTCTTAAGTTTGTATTAAACTTGGTTATTTTAATTGACTATTTTCTTTTCTTCTCTTTCCTTTTTTTCTTCTTTTGTTTCCTTTTCCTTTCTTGACTTTCTTTTCCCTTTTTATTCTTTTCTTTTCCTTTCTTTCCTTGTTTCTTTTTGTTTTCTTTCTTCCCCTCCCTTTTTTCTTCCACTCTAGCAACTAAATATCTTTTTTTTTTTAAATTTCCCTAATTTAGGGTATTGAATCACAGAAGGCCTCTAGCTACTCTTCTTCCAATGAGTGGATTTTGAAATAATGGCTTCATTGATTACAATAACCAAAAGCACAAGGACGTTCAGTGATATCAACATATTTTCCCTATCCTCTGTATCTTCTTTTAAAATTAGACAATGTCATTTTGTTACAGATTGAGAGTGTTTTGAACTAAGACTAAGGGAACATTAAGTTATAGCCCTTATTCTGTCATGAAAAAAAGTAGTTTTCTCATCTCTAAAATGAGAAAAATTGACCAGATAATCTCTAAGTCTCTATCACTTCCAAAATTCTGTATCTGTCACTCTCTTCCCACACAATAACTGAAAAGATACAGAAATGGCTCCAAAGACTAAATATAGTTTATAGGTTTTTTTGAGGTTAAAACTTCTATATTTGGCAGCTAAATTAGAATGATGGACTCGGAGTCAGAAAGACTTGAGTTTAAACTACCTCAGATTACTAATAATGTGACCCCTGAAAAATCATGCAATTTTTAAGTCTCAATTTGCTCATCTGAAAAATGGGGATAAGAAGAATCTGTCTCCCAGAGTTGTTAGGAGAATCAAATGATTTTACATCTATCTATATACACATATATCTTTGCAAACCTTAAAATGATATATCCAAATCAATTATTATTTTCATCATCCTTATCATGATGTCAATGTATTATTTATCCTCCCCACAAATACTTCATAATCAAAGAAATAGATTTAAATTACCTTTAGATGACAAAAATTACTTAATTTCATAAAAAACCATGTAGATTTTATCATGAAAGCACAAGTAATTATATTTCAAAATTATAACATTAGAGCAGCTTGAGAGTAGAAATATATAAAAATATTTCCTTTTTTATTCAAGATGCCTAAAAAGTAGAGAGGAAAGAAGATTCAAGTTTGAACTTTGGACCTGTTCCTCTTAAAACCCCTGTGATCTTAGGAAAATCACTTAAAGAAACTGGGACTCATTTTTCTTATGTATCAAAGGATAGATTTGTTGGACTCAGTGGTCCTTTCTAGCTATAATACAATCCTATGATAATTATATATGGTCTTGATTATATCCAGACATTGCATATGTATTTGTCAAATACTACATGAATTAAATTTGAAGAGTGTGATATAATGAATAGTGTATTAGACTTGTAATTAGGAAGACCAATTCAAATTTAACATTAGACAATTGTTAGTTCTATGACCCTAGGCCAGTCTATTAGCCTCTAAATGCCTCAGTTTACTCATCCACAAAATAAGGCAGATTGGACTAGATCATCTCAATTCTTCCTTCTACCTCTAAATGTATGACTTTATAAAAATAAGTAGCATTTCCCCTACTGCAACTGCCTTGAGTTTTAAAGTTGTGTGGACGTGTGCCTGGCAATATAAGCCAGTGATGTTCATTCAATGGATATTCAGAGTCAACATGCAATTGTTCCCACATTTTTGAAGTAATGGAATGCATGGGTAGCATTCATGGGCTGAGAATCATTGAAAGTGATATGAATTGTGTAGATCGGATTGCTCTGTTGTGAGAACACTGAGTGCCAATCAGACTCCAGAGCAGAAAATTATTTGGAAGCTAAGAAGAAACTTAATTCCTTGAGCTTTTGTGTTTCCTCACCCCAAAGTGGGGCACCATGCAATTATGTTAATGAAATGAATTCTCGTAGGGGAGACACTCATAATGCCTGGAAACTTCAGGCCTACCTAGGTTAGAGCTACTGAAGTTGAGTACTAAAGGCAATAGGAAAATCAATGAAAGCTTGAACAGACACATTGCTTGGCTCAAATACCACATGCCATATCTAATTGTGAACCAGTTACCCTGTGAAGAAATAATGTGACTGGCATCTGCACAAAGTAGGAGTTCAATTAAATGATTTCCCCCAATACTCTGTGTGCTTTGGTGTCTGTCACTGTTTAATTGAGTTTGCACTGCAGCAAGGGAATCTTGGGATGCTTTTCCCATGTCTTGGCGTTATTAGAGGCAAAGTCATTTAACAATGAAAGGAGACAAAGAGCTCTCTTCAATTGCCTTTGAAGTGTGGAAAAATGTCTGCTCTCCCTCCCGACTTCCCAGCACCTTCGACTATCAGATTCAGAGTAAATTTTCTGAAAACAAAGTCACTCAGACCACAGAGGGTTTCTTTTTTTGAAACCCAATCAATTGAACACATGAAAAATTATCCCTCAAATAGGTTTTCATGGAGTTAGGCTAATGCAATTGCAGAGGGGGTCACTGAGAGAATAATTTATTATGACATAAAAAACTCTGACTTTATTTGCTCTGGCATGGTATCATGATCATACAATTTATACAGAGACTGCTAAGATTTGGATGCCCAGATAACTAGTTCTTAGGCTGGAGCAACATTTAAAGCACTTAAAAAATCTGAGAAAGTAATTATGAACATCTATGAATTTAGTGTAAAGTACTTGATCCATGCAAAAAATTATACCACTTAATAATCAATTTATCTTTATATGATTATTTTGCTTGTGTCCATGTTTCAAGGTGAGAAAATGTAATTTATATATAAGATTTAGTATTTCTATTTTTAAAAAAAAATTATTGCTATTTGTCAAGGAATATCACAATCAAGTCTTTAATATTCCATAGTTGCAACTCTGAATCCTGCCTTTTACCAAAGAAAATAGTTTACAAAATGACCATTCCTGATATCTTATAAAGCATTCCCTCCCCAAATCTCTGACCTCTTTACTGGAAGGAGGGATGTATATTCCATTATTCAACATCCAGAACCAAGATTTTCAACTAAAATTCTATGTTGAAGTTGATAAATTAGCTTTTATTTAATTGTTAGAAAACACTTTGGGGTTAAAATGGATATCTAGGCTAGAATCTTTAATGGGTTATTAACATTGGGCTTGTAGGTACCTCAGTGGACAGAGTGCTAGGCCTAGAGTCAAAAAGATACATCTTTCTGACTTCAAATGTGGCTTCAGACACTTACTAGCTATGCTACTCCCAAGCAAGTTGCTTAACTCTGTGTAGCTCAGTTCCTGCATCCTGGAGAAGGAAATGGCAAACCATTCTAGTATCTTTACCAGGACAACCCCAAATGGGATCACTGAAAAAGACAAAGAACTTTATTAACATTTCTTTTCTCAACCTAATGTTTTATTTAATTCATGACTGATGGAGTCTATACACCAGCTCATGCAAGGCCACAGTTGAGCAAGTGTCTTTCTGCATTTAAAAATTCTTAAAATGAATTTTTTCCCAGTAAAATATGTTTCCTAATATATAATGTGGCTCTTCTGTACATATTATATGGTTCATTGGGGGAAAGTTTTAAAAAGAGGAACTACAAAAACAAATTCATGTTTAATGTGGTTTCACATGTAACAGGAGACTAGCCTTGGTTAAGGTTTTATCAGGATGTCTACAGGAACATTTCAGGTGAGTAAGGAATATTTGACAAAATAAATCTTGGAGAAAAGCTTGTTTCTGGGGTTACAAGTCATGCAAATAAAGTGAAAAAAGCATTTTGGAAGAAAATAAATTTCTAACAATTTCTAAACTTGTAAATGAGGCTTGAATTTCTCTTGAGTTGTAAAAACCCCTGAAATTCTTATATTTTGTAATGCTTTGAAAATGACTACTGAATTTTAATATAATTAACACGTAATGGACTTCCTGCCATCTAGGGGAGGGGAGAGGACTAGGGGGAAAATTTGTAATGGAAAGCTTTGTAAGGATCAATGTTGAAGAACTACCCATACATATACTATGCAAATAAAAAGCTTTAATAAAAAAAAAGACTACTGAACAGTAATGCAAAGTTTTTCATTTACTTTAATGAGCATGGCTTCCTACCCTGAACATTCAGCTCAAATATTAAAATTCTACATCAAATAAATATACAGAAAAACAATCATTTTTTTTAGTAATTTTGGAAAACAAATTCAAGTACCTTCAATGTATAAAATGGATTTATTGAAAAAGACAATTTTCCATGACTCTACATACTTGGTATTTATAATGAACAAGACTGACCAAAGAAGAGGCAGGTGAGAAAATATTCTTCTCTCCCTTCTTTGTAGAAGTGGGACACTATGGGTGTGGAACACCTATACACTGTCAGCTTTGATTAGGATATTGATGAATTGTATTAAACTGATTAGTGGTCCCTAACTTCTTTTCAATTTTTGTTCTAGAGAATATTTTTTTAGGTGGGGAAGTAAGAGGAATACATTCAGAAATAGAGCTGAAGTAAAAAGAAAATAGATTAAAAAGTAGAAACAAAAAATAAAAAAATCTGTTTTTTACATCAAGAGAAATAATATATATTAAGAAAATAGCACATCTATTTAAAATAAAAGGGCCACGTTGGTCATGTAAGTACTTCAAACTATTATAAGAAATTTTCATTTAAATAATCAATTTAATTTTGTTGCAAGGATGGAAGTAAGCATAGATAATCAATCCTCCCAACTTTTTAAAAAGTGACAAAATGAGTATACATTGATACATTCATCAGGTGATAAATCATTTTCATTGTTTGATAGATGCCAATATGGCCTGAATGTTTCCCAAGGTACAATAAAATGTTCTAGTTTGCTTGAAGTACTTGGTCAAGTTATGTTAAACCCATCAACCTAGGTGGTTTGAGATTTCAAACAAAGACAAGTTGGGAGAGAAAAAAGGAGAGATCTAGCTAAATCCTTGAGCAGAAAGGAGAGAGTATTGGCTTTAACCAAGTTCCCCTCTGCTTCCCCATCCCATGTTATTTGGGGAAGGACCATTTGAGCTTCAGAGAACTTAGAAGATTTTTAACTTTCCTGGAACTGCTGACAACAATATTAGCATTCAAAAAGCTAAGAACATATTGCAAATTGGCACGTTGAGAATTTACCCAGAAAAATAAACCTATATGTGGGGGTAAAATTGAGAGTAAGAGTTTTATTTTTATGTTTTTCTATCTTTATTTTATTTTATTTTAGACAAGAAAGAACTGCAAGGAAATAATGTTTATCCTGAATGTAGATTCAAAGCATTACAAAAATGCACAGAAGAAAAATTATAACATGACTAAGGGAAATAAAAACACACAACATATACACATATACATGTGTGTGCATGTGTATATGATTTTAGTAAAACCAGTATCTTTGTCACATTGTCATATTGCTTTCTAATCTTAAGGTCACTGTGTGACAGAGCATGTTATGTACTTTTTGTTTTTGGGTAGAGAAAGGATATTTTGTACCAATTGTTTTTACTATAACATCTCAGTAAATGACTCTTTTTAGCAATTAAATCTGACTGGCTTATTGATATTAATTGACAATCATGGGAGAGAGAGAGGTATCAAAGTACAACAGGACTCATGAGTAATGGCTTTGTAAAGATAACCCACAACTCCTTGGGGTTATCCTCAGAATCAGGAAGGGTGGCTGTATCCAAACTCTAGAGATCCAGATCATTAATGAGATGGAATTTAAGGATGTCTCCCAAAAGAAGGCATTAGACTTTTCAGCAAATATTTTTTTAAAATTTTATTTTATTTGCATAACATATGTGTGGGTAATTCTTCAACAATAACCCTTACATAGCTTTCTGTTACAAATTTTTCCCCCCAACTTCCCCACCCCTCCCCTAGATGGCAGGATATCCACTACATGTTAATTATGGTAAAATACTGGCAAATCGAATATATGTATACATATTTCCAAACTTATCATTGTTGTACAAGAAA
>JAJPUD010017915.1:0-30046 GCA_023553655.1 Myrmecobius fasciatus
GATTTGTTGTTTCACCCATTCTCTCTTTAGAATTAGATGATTTAATTTCCAATTAATTTTTGGTCCATTTTCTCCTGGCCTTTTATTGCATGCCATTTTTATTGCATCATGATCTGAAAAAAAAATGCATTTACTATTTCTGCCTTTCTGCATTTAATTTTGTGGTTTTTATGCCCTAATACATGGTCATTTTTTGTATAACTTCCATGAACCACCAAGAAAAAAGTAAATTCCTTTCTGTCACCATTCAATTTTCTACAAAGGTCCATCATATGTAACTGTTCTAACTTTCAGTTTACCTCCTTAACTTCTTTATTATTTATTTTGTGGTTTGATTTATTTATTTCTGAGAGAGCCAAGTTGAGATTCCCCACGAGTATAGTTTTTCTGTCTATTTCTTCTTTCATCTCTCTTAACTTCTCTTCTAGGAATTTGAATGTTATACTATTTGGTGTATTAATATTCCTTCCTTTTACTCTATCCAATGAAAAGGCTTGGGTCCTTTGCTATTTAAATCCTGACAAGGGTCCGACTTTTCAGGTTCCATGAGTACATGGTAGGAGCTGGGGTGCCTCCCAGGTGTATGCTTGGGCCTTTCCTGGCAGGGACTAAATAAATGCTTTCTCTTTGTACCTAAAAATGTCTGTGATTAATTAGTTTAGGAAAGGGAATCTAGCACCTGTCCCACACACACCTTTACATATAGTGCTTCTAAAGAAAGCTAAAAAAAGAAAGTCAACCCTTTCTTCAATACTAAATCCATTAAGAAGGTAAAATTTCTTTTAATCAAAATTTAAGAACAAGACTTAGCCATGTTCTAACAGTGTTTTTACACCAACTCCCAAAGGACAATTGATCTGGGATTACCAATTTGTAGAAATAAAGAATACCACCACAATCACAAAACACACACACACACACACACACACACACATACACACACACACACGCACGCGCACATTTTGAGTTCCTTTATTACTAACTCAGACAAGTCATGTAAAGTATTTGGGCCTTTAAGGCCTTATCTATCTAATTAATAAGATCAGAGAAGATTCCACCCAACTCAAATTCTTTGATTATCCAATTCCATCATCTAATCTTCAGAATTTTAGCATTAAGGAGGAGGGAATCCCTCAAAGAAATGGACATCAGACTTGATTCATGCATCTGCTTAAAGGTAGGTTGAGATCCTCACAGAGTTTCATATGTCTCTGTCACTTATCTAGACCATAAAGTTATACAACAGGGATTATGTACAGGATTTACATATTAATACTGGAAAAGTCCATTAAAGAGAGCAAAAGAAGAAGAAAAGAAGGAAGAAAAAAATAAGAAAGAAAATTTAAAAAAGGAAGATAAAAAAGAAAAGGAAAGGGTAGGCCTTATTCTTGGAGGAACTTGGTTTAATAAACCATCATCAAGGATGATATTTTGAGAAAAGTATCATCCTAGTTACTTGTATGGCTATGCCACTTAACTATTCAAGTCACTCCAATAAATCTCAAAAGAGGATAAAGTAAAGTTCCATATTTGATATTTCATGCTTTCTACATATTCTTAACTTATCCTGATATTGTTTAAAAAAGAATAAGGGAATAAGCAATTATTAAGCTCCTCCCATGAACCAGATACTATGCTAACAGCTCAAACTGAATGTAATTTCCCTGTTTATTTCTTATTATCAAGTCTAGTTTTGTTGGTACCAATTATCTGACAGCATGGTTGCTACAACTGTTTTTACTGGGGGTTTTTGGATGTTGTTTTTTTGTGTAGGGGAGTGCTTAATCCTTCTGTTTCAAGTTTGTTTCTTATAATTAACAATATGCTTGATTCTACTTCTCAGTTTAATCTGATACTGTACCTCTGTTTCATATTTGAACTAATTCCATCCATGTTTTGTTATTCTTTTAATTTGATATTTCTCTCCATCATTATACTTTTATGTTTTTCTCCACCCCAATTTTTGGAAAGGAAAAGAGAATGTCTAGAAAGAATATATTCAACATAAGTGATTTAAATTGGATCAAAGTTGCTTCAATTTCAGTAGCTCTGTTATCTTTCTTTTGTCCAGCACCTGAATATAGGTGTTTAATACTTTAAGTTTTCCTTTCACTCTCTTATATTCTTTTTATATTTTGAAGAAAAATTGTTTTGGCTAATCCTTTCCTTAAATATATCTCTTAAACTAAGGGTAATGTGTTTATATATCAAGTTCTTAATGTGTATGTGTCCAAACTTTCTTTGCATACATCAATTAGAAATGAGGTACATGCATCCCCAATTTCTCCCTCCATTATTATTTAGGTTCCTTTTTCTTTGAGCATGTCCTATTTCTTTTCTCATTATTTTTTCCATAGTGTATTCCACTTTCCTTCATTTTTGTTTTTTCCTCTTAAGATCATCAAAATATTACAAAAATCTTTCTGCTTCGTTTGCCTATTTCATCCCCACTATGTCCCTTAGAGACTTTAGGTTTCAGAGGGAAAATACTTATTTTTCTCTTTATATTAGAATATTAACACTTCATCATTATACAATTCTCCAAATGATTCAGTCTTAATAAACTTTCTTTCTATGAACTCATCTACTTCATTCTTATATTTATATTTTAAAATACCTGTGTAAATTTGATCTTTTCATAAGAAAAACTTGCAGAATAATGTGAAAGATATTTTCATGTTAGCCACATCACAAAAATAAAGCAAGAAAATTATATTTCTTTTTCTCTTCTGAGTTTATCAGTTCTCTTTCTGAAAGTGTATAACATTTTTTTTTAATTTATAAGTCTTTGGAATTGTCTCAGATCATTGTATTGATCAGAATAGCCAAGTCTTTCACAGTTGATTATCATTACAACATTGTTATTACTGTGTATAATGATTTCCCAGTTTTTTGCACTTTACTTTGTATCAGTTCATATAGGTTTTATCATATCATTTTTCTGAAACAATCCTTCTTCATCAGTAATTTGTCACAATTTGTTCAGCCATTCTGAACAAAGCAGCATTCCTTCAATTTCTAATTTTTTGCCACTACAGAAAGAGTTATTTTCCTTTCTCTTCCATATCTCTTTAAGGTACAGACTTAGTACTGACATCACTGGGTCAAGCAGTTTGTACAGTTTTATAGTCCTTTGAATATACCTCCAAAATTGCTCTCCAAAATGTTTTGAAGAGTTCATAACTCCACTAATAATGTATTAGTGTGCTTATTTTTATTATTCCCTTCAGCATATTTCATTTCTGATAAGTGTAAGGTGGTCCTTCAGCATTGTTTTAATTTGTATTTCTCTGATCAGTAATGCTTTAAACTATTTTTTCCTTTTTTAAAAATTAAGTAACTTTGATTTTTTCTGAAAATTGCTTGTCCATAACTTCTGACCATTTATTTATTGGTGAATGAATACTTTTATAAATTTGATGCAGTTCTTTACATATTTGACAGCAAAAGATTTTATTAGAAAAAATTGCTATAAAATGTTTGCTATTTCTTCATTGTCTTTGATACATTTTGGCAAAATATTTTCTCTGATTCTCCTTTAATTAGCTGTTTTGCTTTTTCTTTGTCAAAGATGCTGATTGCTACCCCCTTTTTTTTAATTTCAGCTGAAGTATAATAATAGCATATTGCTGAATTTGGTTTTCTCATCTGTTTTGCTATCTACTTCTGTGTTACAGGTAAGCCTTCACATTCACAGTTATTGTGACTATTCCTTTTCCTCTAATTTCCTTCTACTTATCCTTCTCCTTCTCTATTTATCCTATTTTCCCTATAAAAGCTGTTTTCCTTCTAACTACTGCTTCTCTTAATCTACTCCTGCTTTTATCATTCTCCTACCCCATATTTCTTAATTTATTATCCTCCTAATTCCTTATTGTCAGATAGATTCCTATATCAATCTGAGTATGTATATATTTAATATCTTCTCCCTTTGAACCAATTCTAATGAAAGTGAGATTCAAGCATCTCCCAACCTCACCACCCAATTTACTTTTAAATTATAAAAGCTTTTCCTGCATGCATCTTTTATGAGAAAATATATCTCATTTTACCTCTCCCTTCTCCCTGTGCATCCTACTTTCTTGCTCTTAATTTTTTTTCAGAAATCACCACAACATAGTTGAGCCATACTTATACATTCTAATATAACAACCCTATAAAGACAAAGTCACATATATCATCTCTCACATAGGAATATGAGTAGTTTAAATATATTAAGTTCATTACGAATTCTCTTTCATCTTTACTTTTTTTCTGCAATTTTTTTTCTGAGTCAATTGGGATTCAGTAACTTGCCCAGGGTCATACAGCTAGAAAGTGTTATGTGTCTGAGGTCAGATTTGAATTCAGGTCCTCCTGACTTCAGGGCTGGTGCTCTATCCACTGTACCACTTAGCTGCCCTTTTTTTCTTTTTTTTTCATTTTTCTGCTACTCTTGCATATTGTGTTTATTACAGTTTCTATTCATTTCTGATTTTATCCTCAAGAATACTTTAAGGTACTCTATTTCATTAAATATCCATTTTTCACACGAAGGATTATACATGATTTTGCTGAGTAGGTTATTATCGGTTGTAATTCTAGCTCCTTTGCCTTCTAAAATAGTATATCCCAAGCCCTTTGCTCTTTTAAGGTGAGTACTACTAATTTTGTGTCCTTCCAATTGCAGCTCAACAATATTTGACTTCTTTTTTTTCTAGATGCTTACAAAATTTTTTTTTTGGCCTGAGCTCTGGAATTTGTTTATAATATTCCTGAGAATTTTTCTCTTTGGATCTCTTTTAGGAGGATTATTTGATTTCTATTTTAATCTCTAATTCTAGGATATCAGGGCAATTTTCCCTTATAATTTTTTGATATGTAATATCTAGGTTCTTTTATTTATTCATAACTTTTAGGTAGTCCAATAACACTTAAATTATCTGACGGATCTATTTTCTAAATCAGTTGTATTTTTGATGAGATATTTCACATTTTTTGTTTTTTTCTCATTTTTTTAATTTGTTTTGTAGTTTCTTGAAATCAATTTTCTACTTGCCCAATTATGTATATATTTAGAAATTATTTTCTTCAGTGGACTTTTGTACTTTTTGTTTCCCCATTTGGCTAATGCTGCTTTTTAAGCAGTTCTTTTCTTTAGTGAATTTTTATGCCTCTTTTATTTACCATTAGGTCAATTCTGGGTTTTTTAAATATCATTTTCTTCAGTATTTTGTTCCTCCTTTACCACACTTATTAATTTTATTTCACTATGTTATGTGTGTATGTGTATATGTGTGCATGCCTGTCTGAAGGGCACATATACATTATTTTAACATATTTTTTTTTTGAAAATTGATATCTTTTGTTTCTTGTGTCACCAAAATGTGTTTTGGTATTCTACCAGAATCTCAGAAAATCATCCTGTGTGACCAAAAAAAAAATTAAAGAATATTTTTGAGAAAAAAAATTCAGCAAAATAGTTGTGCATCGATTTTCCCTAACTTTATTTAGTTAATAATGTGTCTTTAGATTAAAAAAAATAATGATAATAATTTTTTTTCTTCATTAATACTGAACTGTCCTTGCATTTCTGATATGTCTAACTTGGTCACAATCAATTATGTCTTAGATAAATTGCTGTTAGTCTGTTTGACAGGATTTTACTTAAAAGTTTGAAAAAAATATTCATTTGTTATTATTCTATAACTCTATTTAATTTCCTTATTTCCTTTAAAATATTATTCATGGTATGAGATTTCTTGAGTGTTGTTATTTTTATTTACATTGCTGGGTTATTGTATATATAATTTTCTTGGCTTTGCTTATTTCAATCTGTATCACTTCATGTAAGTCTTTCCCTGCTTATTTACATTTATTATATAATATGTATTACATGATAATGTATCATATTATCTGTATTTGTGTAAAAAAATAAAACAGTAAGTCAATGCAACACACTAAACAGGGAGAGCTAAGAAGAAATGATAATCAATAAATCATTGTTCAAAAAACATAAATAATAATATATTATTCCTTATAGCACAGTAATATACTGTTATGTTCATGTACTATGATTTATTTAGTTATTCTCCACTCCTGTATTTAGCTGTTCTCCGGGAGGGGGTATCTACTTTACTTCAACTTGTTTTAATTTTTACTACAAGTTTTTCTTTAAATACTTTTGTTAATAAGAGAGTTTGTTTTTGTTTTATTTTGTTTCTTCCCATAAATAATGTCTTTTATATGCCTAGTAGTAGAATCTCTAAGTAAAAGGAGATGGACATTTTAGTCACTTTATTTTCATAAATACAAATGCTTTCCAAAGTAGTAAAGCCAATTCACAACCATAACAACAATATCTTTGTGTTTGCTGATCTTATCCTGTGACATTGACTTTTCTCCTATTTTGCCATTTTTATCAATATGTGCAATGCGATTGAACTATTTTTTTTGTTTTTTTTTTAACTTGAATTCTCTTACATTAGTAACAATATTAATAATTTAGAATATACTTCAGATTACTATTAATATTTTGTAATTATTTTCAAAACTCTTTGTTTAAATCCTTTGTCTATTATTCTATTGGTGAATGGTTTTTGGGTGTGTGTGTGTATGTAAATAACATTGTACAGAGCAACAAGAAGATTATATAATTATCAATTCTGATGGATGTGGCTCTTTTCAACAGCAAGGTGATTCAAATCAATTCCAATAGTCTTGTGATAGAGAGAACCATGTATAGCTAGAAAGAGCAATGTATTTCCATTTTTTTGTTTTTGTTCTTTGTTTTTATTTTGCTTTATTTCTCCTTTTTTCCTTTTTGATTAGATTTTTCTTTTTAAATTATATCTTTTTATTTTCAATATATATACATGGATAATTTTAACATTCACCCTTATAAAAATCTTCTGTTCTAATTTTTTTCCTTCCCTTCCCCTCATCCTTTAACCAAATGGCAAATAATCCAATATATGTTAAACATATGCAATTATTCTATATATATTTCCACTGATCTCATTTTTCTTGTGTAGCATGCAATTATTTTTATTGGAGCTTTCAATTTCATGCTATCAGAATTATTGTTTTTATCTTTTGTGATTGTCTATGTGCAAGAAACAAAATGATTATAAGTATAATGTTAAAAAAAATCTTAATCTAATGAATTTAGAACAGCAATAGCTAAAACCTAATATTCAATATGTTTATTTAGCACCTCATACCTACCACCAATCAAGCTCTTGAAAAGAAACAAAAGTCATGCAGACATATTTAAATCCATTCAGCTATTTCCTTGATGCTAATTCAGTCTTTGCTAGCCCACTTTGTTCATGCCTTTATCCTTCCATTCTGTGTATAAGAACAGTAAAACCTTATTATCTCTATCTTCCTCAACAGGAGAAAGACTTTCAAGTATACATGAAAGGAAATTTGAATAATATATAACTATTCTGCACCCAAAAAAATTTCAGTGCAAAATGAAATGTGTGCCCAAGAGCAAAGGTTGTCAAGATGCAAGAAAAGGTGACACTTTGGAAAGTTGAGACTAATGATCAACAAAAAAGATGGACATTTAAAAAGAGAGAAGCATGTGAAGCATTCTTATAAAAGAAAACTAAATCTGATCATCTGATTTGTTTGAAAACACCCTAGATAACAAGAGAAAGATTAAAAGTACAAAGAAGGAAATACATTACCTTCCAAAAAGGAAAAACAAATCTTTCATAAATACACATTAACACATCTATCTCTATCTAGCTATCTACCTATATATACATATATATACATATATCAGTAAACATTTATTAAATGTATACTATGTGCTAGATACTGTGTAAATTTTGTGAATACAAAAAGAGGCAAAATAGAAGACATGAGAGAAGCAACATGCAACTGTGTGTGTGTGAGAGAGAGAGAGAGAGAGAGCGTGAGAGAGAAAGAGAGAGTGAGAGAGAATTTAATACTAATACAGCAACTTAATTTAATAGTATATACAATTTTCTATACCAGCAATCTCCCACTTCTTCAAAGATCCAGTTCCTATCCTAAATAAAATCATAGGCCTTACAATAGCATTATCATTATAAGAAAATAGCAGTGCTAGCCAGTTTCATATAGTTGTATAAGAAACTAAGAGCTTAGGTAATTATCAATATAGTTTTATTCTTTACTGACCATGGAAAAGACATAAGCCTACCATTTAAAAGAAACATACTTTTAATGTACCAGAAAGCCACATTGTTTCCAGGATCTCAGTTTGACCTTCTCTGTTATGACACCTGCTTTATTCATTAGGCGAGTTGCTTAGGTCAAAGAAAGGGAAAACTTTGAGATGAGACTGAAGTTTTCAAGTGCTATCTGGACTGATAAGCATTCCCTAGAATGGCTTTGTAAACCCAAGGAATAATTTATCTTTTCTGGGGGTTCTTAGTTTATGGCAAATCTGTATGTCTCTCCTTCCAATGTTTTCATATGGCATTGCCTTACTCTATATCATTAAGTAGTTAATCAACAAAAACTGATTAAATATCTAATGTATGTCAGGCACACTCAGGTGCTAGAAATAAAAAAAAAGAATTAAATAATCCCTACTTTCCAGGAGTTTGCATTCTACCTGGAGACACAAGTGTCTTTAAGTCTATATTTCTGAGCCACTGTTTAATTGATCTATGAACCTGTTATTAGAAGGGACTTTAGATCAGAAACCCTAAATAATTTAAAAATATAATTGTCTCTTTTAGTCTTAATTTTTCCCCTTTAAGAAGACTTTCTTCCTAGATTCTTCTCAAGGTCCCCGAGTAAAGATATTGAAAATTGGGACTGCAGAGGGTAAAGGAAGCAGAGAATTTAGATACTTTCTCAACCCACTCCGTAGAGAAATCTCTAAATGATTTCTGTGATTCCTTCCTCAATGGGGAAAAAATCCTATTACCAGTATTTTTTTTTCTTACACAAGAGTCCCAGAATGTGGCTAAGCATTGTTTCCTTCTAAGCCAAACCTTTAGAACCAACTATATTGTATATACTTTATATGTGTTTTGGTATATATATATATATATATATGTATATATACATATATGTGTGTGTGTATGTGGGTTAGAGATTATCCATATGTCTTTGTATCCTTAGAACTTAATTTGGTACCTAACACATGATAAGTACCTAAAAAACCTTACTTTGCTTGACTAAAAATAATCCGAAACTACAAGAATTATTTAATCCATCCCTACAATACACTTATAATGACAAATCACCATCATTTTCATATAAATATGGCATGCAAAGCAAAAATAGATTTCATTTTCTTCCTTTCAAATCTCAAAACCACATTAAAGGGAAAAAAGAAATAATTCTTAGGTCAGGTTTTTTTTTCTTAACAGAGACATTTTGTGGAAAGTCCCTGTATTTAAAAGAAAGTATTTGATATGTGAGAGGTCATTTTTTCTTGTAAAGGCACTTGCTTTTATTTAATGAGAGTAGGCATAAGTTATGTAATATCATGAGTTATTTGAATTTAGTTTTCATTCCAAATATATGTAATATAAGTATGAATATCATAGTGTAAGCAGTACTATCTTTGATATCAGAGGAGCTTTAATTCAATCCTGGCTGTTTCTTGCTACCTAGATGATCCTGTGTGAGTGAGAAAGAGGTAAGAGCCCTTTAGTTCTTCTCATCTATAAAATGTCCTAGCATACAAGGTCTTCTGGTACTATGATCCCTGAAAATTTGATTGAAGCCTTTTTAAGTCCTCCTATTCACCTCTTTTAAAATACATATAGCTCTATTATTAGAGAGAGAGAGAGAGAGAGAGAGAGAGAGAGAGAGAGAGAGAGAGAGCGAGCCCTTCTTTTCATGGCATCCTTTTAAAACCAATAATATTTCACTTTTAATTATTTTTGAAAAACAAATTATTACCATAAGCCTTCCTACAGGAATAGGATAAGATAGATAAAAATATATTCCAACAAAAGGGAGAATTTTCAATTGTATTTTTGTATATAATGGAATCTCAAAGGTGGAGAAGATGCTGCATATAATCTATCCTAATCCTTTGACTGATAATGCATGAATCTACCCAATAATATCATTGGCAACTGGACATTCCCCCTCTTTTGAGTTTATCAGATGTGTTTTTCACATTTTGGGAAAGAATTCAGTACAACATGGTACCATACATTTCAACTTTGTAGAATTTTAAATTATATGTCTCTCTTCATACAAAATTGGTATTAGAGTACCTCTCAATTGTCCTTGACAATAGCTTTGAAATTTTAAAACATGTTTCTTCTAAACTTAAAAGATTGCCTATTTTAATTTACAGAAAATCTGTAGGTCATAAGGTTAAAAGTACAGAAACAATTTGATGCAAAGGCAGGTCCCACTCATATCAATTTCAGATCTTATATAATTACATTTCATTAAGTTGACATATCATAGGATTTTTTTTTAATTTCCTGGTCATTCCCCAATTAATGGGCACTAGCTCATTTATGTTTTTTAAAAAAGAGCTTCTTAAAACATTATGCAACTTTGTTATTGTCTTTTCTTGAGATAGATTCACAATGGCAGAATATCCAAGTCAAAGGAATTTTTAAAAATAGTAATTTAGGGGCAGCTAGATGATGCCGTAGATAGAGCACCAGACCTGAATTCAGGAGGACTTGAGTTCAAATCTGGTCTCAGACACTTAACACTTCCTAGTTGTGTGACCCTGGGCAAGTCACTTAACCCCAATTGCCTCGGCAAAAAAAATAGTAATTTATCAGGGAAAAGCTCTTGTTATCAGTTCCCTATAATAATTTGGATACAAGCCTTTACCAGTGATAGTTTATTCAAATAATTTTCTTACTTCATAGTTTTTTTTTCTTTTTACACATTTTATTGATTTTGCTTATGTGAATGCTTTTCACATTATACTACAGAAACTTATTATTTTTTTTCTTTTATGATGTCATCTATAGCTTCTTTTTTATGAATCTTTCACTCACAACAAACTTGTGAAATGTACCTTCTCCTGTTTTCCTCCAATATGTTTAAGATTTGAGCTTTTATGTTTAGAAAATAATATAAGGTGCCAGTCCAGTCCCAGTCCACCCTTTTTTTCTATTAAACTCTTTTAATATTTTCACTAGTAAAAGTTTGAATGAACATTATTTTATAGGATACTGTGAATTCTGGCATTGTTATGTCAACTTCATTTATAACTTCTTTCATTATTTCTATTGTATCTCCAAAATGAATTTCACTATTTATAGTGATCTGTGACTTTCTGGAGACAAACAATAATTTTAAGGTTTCAAATGATTTTGGCTATTTTCCTGGCAGAAGGCTGGTTAACAACAGCTGACCTTAATCAGATAAAATCAGATATAGCTTATTTCCCTGTAGTTTCAGAAACAGACTTTACAATATTTTTTCTCATCTAATCAAAGGGCATCATTCCATTCCAAGATTTTTCAAAGCCATTGACAATGGCTCAGCAATTATATTGGTAATTCTTTTAGTATACTACTAAGGATTTTTTAACTCATTGCAAGTAATCATGGAAACCATAATACCTTTCCAAAATCAGCTTTTTTCATCATAATATTCCATTACCTTCATATACAACTTGTTCACCCATTCCCTAAATGATAGGAATCTCCTCATTTTCCAATTTTTTCTACCACAAAAAGAGATGCTACAAACATTTTTGCACATGTGGGTCTTTTTCCTTCTTTTATGATGTCCTTGGGATAAAGACTCAATAATGACACTGTTGGGTTGAACAGTCTGATTTTTGTTTTCCTTTATTATTTATCTTGTAAAGACAATTGTATCTGAACTGGGAAGTTTAGGTAACATGGAGTAGAAATTCAAGATAGATGAAGGGACCATGTATTAGATTGAGTAAATCAAAGGACTTTATCAAACCTTTGAATCCTGCCTCAGACATTTAATGTATAATCCTAAGTAAACCACTTGAATTCTCTCTATCTCAGTTTCTTCATCAGTTTGTGTAAATCTTTCCAGACCTTCCCAAAATCAACTTGTTTATCATAATATTCCATTACCTTCATATACAACAACTTGTTCACCCATTCCCTAAATGATAGGAATCTCCTCATTTTCCAATTTTTCTATCACAAAAAGAGATGCTACAAACATTTTTGCACATGTGGGTCTTTTTCCTTCTTTTATGATGTCCTTGGGATAAAGACTGATGCTGAACATATTATGTTGACTTCTTTTTTTCTATTTTTTTATCTCTCTCATGGTTTTTCTTTTTGCTCTGATTTTTATCTTCCAAAATTTTTCATAAAGCAATGTGTATTAAAGGTAAGTAAATTTGGTAGGAAAAAAAATAAATGAACTGATGCTGAGCAAAACAAGCAAAGGCAGGAATATATTGTACAAAATAACACCAAGAATGTGTGATGATCAAATATGAAAGACAGGGTGTTTCAGTGATCAAAGGCAATCCCAATATACTTTGGATAAAAAACATTACCTGCATCCAGAAAAAAAGAAGTATGGAATAATGTCAATTAACACATGCTATGTTCATTTCTTTTTCTTTTGTTTTTTTTTTCTCTCCCATGGTTTTCCCTTTTGTTCTGATTTTTATTTCCCAACATGATTTATAAAGCAATGCGTATTAAAATAAACAAACCACTAGAATTAGATTATTTAAAAAAACCATTCAGCATCTTCACTATTATCTCAATTAATTCAATTTGCCAAATACAAAAGGAGCTAAAAAGGTAACTGAAGAAAATAATACACAAAAAATTAGAATTGAACAAACAAAAGTGAATTAAGTAATAAGACTTCAAAAATCAGTCAAACAAAAACAAAAAAAAATGAGAAAAAATAGAAGAAAATACAAAATACAAACAAGGAAAAACAACTGACCTGGAAAATAGATCTAGGAGAAACAATTTAAGGATTAATTGGACTTCCTGAAAGCTATGATGAAAAAAAGAACCTAGACACCATCTTACCAGAAATCATGAAAGAAAATTGCCCTGATGTTTTAGAATCAGAAAGTAAAAGAGCCATTGAAAGAATTCACCAATCACCTCCCAAAATTAAATCCCTAAGGAATATCATGGCTAAATTTCAGGACTATTGTGCCAAGGAAAAGATATTGCAAGCAGCTAGAAAGAAACAATTCAAAAACTGAGGAGCCATAATTAGGATCACCCAGGATCTATCAGCTTCCAACTTAAAAGATTAAAGGGCCTGAAATCAAATATTCCAAAAAGCAAAGAAACTTGGATTACAGCCAAGAATAAGCTATCCAGATAGAATGAGCGTTATCTTCCAGGGAAGAAGACGGATATTTAATGATATAGGTGAATTTCACCTATTTCTAATGAAAAGACCAGATCTGAACAAAAAATCTGACCTTCAAACACAGAACTCAAGAAAGCATAAAAAGATAAAAAGGAAAGAACTCTTGAAAACTATATTTCTATTATGGGTATATTTAGAGAGTGTGGGCATCATTTGATGGTAAAAATAAGGTAAAATCTTATGAAGAGGCAAAGAAAACAATATAATTGAGGGAAATAAGAGAGGGGGATGAACACTATGTTAATCTTACTCTCTTCAGATTGGTCTCTAAAAGAGAATATTAGACATATTTGGTTTCATAGAGAAACTTGTCCCCTCTTATAGGCAAGTGAGAGGGAAAGGGGGAAAAGAAAGGAAAAGACTAATATAAGAGAAAATAGAAGAATTAGGGGAAAGGTGTAAAGAACAGTGTGCGGCTTTAAATAAGGGAGGACTGTTTGAGGGAGGCAGTCATCAAATGCAAAGTACTGGGGAGAGGGAAAGAAGAAAGGGGAAAGGAAAGAGAAAAACATAACTTTGGGTAATTAAGATGGCAGGAAATACAGAATTAGTTATTTTAATTGTGAATGTGAATGGGATAAACTCTCCCATAAAACAGAAAAGGATGGCAGACTGGATTAAGAGCCAGAATGGTACAATATGTTGTTTACATAAAACACATATAAGACATAGAATACAGAATGGAGGTAAAGGGCTGGAACAGAATTTATTATGCTTCAGGTGAACGAAAAAAAAGCAGGGGTAGCAATCCTGATCTCAGATCAAGTAAAAGCAAAGGTAGATCTAATTAAAAGAGATAAGGAAGAAAAGTATATTTAAGTAAAGGGTACCATAGATAATGAAGCAATATCAATACTAAACATATATATCCACCAAGTGGTACAGCATCCACATTCCTAGAGGAGAAGTTAATAGAGATGCAAGAAGAAAAAGACAGAAAAAATATACTAGTGGGGATCTCAACCTTGCTCTCTCAGAGGTAGGTAAATCAAACCATAAAATAAATAAAAAAGAAATTAAGGAGGTAAACAAAATATTAGAAAAGTTAGGTATGATAGATCTTTGAAGAAAATTGAATGGAAATAGAAAGGAGTTTACTTTTTTTTCAGCCATTCATGGACCTTATACAAAAAGTTACCATGTATTAGGGCATAAAAACCTCAAATTCAAATGCAGAAAGGCATAAATAGTAAATGCATCTTTTTCAGATCATGATGCAATAAATATCATACGCAATATAATGCCAGGAAAAATAGAGCAAAAATTAATTAGAAATAAAATCATCTAATCCTAAACACTGAATGGGTAAAACAGCAAATCATAGACACAATGAATAATTTAATCCAGTAGAATGACACTAATGAGGTAACACACCAAAATTTGTGGGGTATAGCCAAAGCGGTTATAAGGGGTAATTTTATATCTCTAGATGATTACTTGCATAAAATACAGAAAGAAAAGATCAATAAATTGGGTTTACAATTAAAAAGCTAGGAAAAAAACAAATTAAAACCCCTCAATTAAATACAAATTGAAAATTCTGAAAATAAAAGGGGAGATTAATAAAACTGAAAAAAGAAAACTATTGAATTAATAAATAAGCTAAGAGTTGGTTTTATGAAAAAATCCAACAAAATAGCTAAGCCTTTAGTTAATTTAATTAGAAAAAGGAAAAAAAGAAAATTTAATTGTTAGTCTCAAAAATAAAAAAGGAGTACTTTTCATCAATGAATAGGAAATTAGAGCAATAACTAGGAATTACTTTGCCCAACTTTATGCCAATAAATTTGATAATGAAAATTAAATGGAGGAATATCTACAAAAATATAGACTGCCAAAGTTAACAGAAGAGGAAATAAATTATTTAGATAGCCCCATTTTAGAAAAAGAAATAGAACAAGTTAATAATCAACACTCTAAGAAAAAAAATTCCAAGGCCAGATGAATTTTCATGTGAATTCTACCAAACATTCAAAGTACAATTAATACCAGTACTATATAAACTATTTTTTTTAAATAGGGAAAGTGTTTTAAGAAATTCCTTTTATGGTACATATATGGTGCTGATACCTTAACCAAGTAGAGTGAAAACAGAGAAAGAAAACTATAGACCAATTTCCCTAATGAATCTTGATGCAAAAATCTTAAATAAAATATTAACAGTGAGATTACGCAAAGTCATCCACAGGATAATACATTATGACTAAGTCGGATTTATACCAGGAATGCAGAGCTGGTTCAATATTAGGAAAACTATCATTATAATCAACTATATGAATAAACAAACTAACAAAAATCATATGATTATCTCAATAGATGCAGAAAAAGATTTGATAAAATCCAATAACCATTCCCATTAAAAACATTAGAGAATATAGGAACAAATGGAATTTTTTTAAAAATGATCAGTAGCATCTATTTAAAACCATCCACAAGCATCATAAGTAATGGGGACAAACTAAAACCATTCCCAATAAGATCAGGAGTTAAACATGGCTGCCCACTATCACCATTACTATTCAATATTGTATTAAAATGTTAGCTTTGATAATAAGAGAAGAAAAAAAGAACCCAAGAGATTCAAGCAAAAAACTACTATAAACAATTTACAGCTTTAGCAAACTTGCAGGATACAAGATAAATCCACATAAATCATCAGCATTTTTACAAAATACCAACAAAGTTCAACAGCAAAACATACAAAAAAATTTCCATTCCAAATAACTTGATAGTATAAAATATTTGGGAATCTATCTGAAAAGGGAAAGTCAGGAACTAAATGAACAAAACTACAAAACACTTTCCATGCACATAAAGTCAGACTTAATAAGTTGGGAAAATATCAAGTGCTCCTGGGTAGGCAGAGTAAATATAACAAAAATGACAATACCCAAACTAATTTGCTTATTTAGTGCCATAACAATCAAACTCCCAAGAAATTATTTTACAGATCTAGAAAAAAATAGTAGCAAAGTTCATCTGGAAAAAGAAAAGGTCAAGTACTTCAAGGGAATTAATGAAAAAAAAATGCTAATGAAGGTGGCCTAGCTGTGCCAGATCTAAAACTACATTATGAAGCAGTGGTCTTCAAAATCATTTGGCACTGGCTAAGAAGTAGAGTAGTCCAATCTGTGGAATAAGATAGGATCACAGGACAAAATAGGCAATAACTATAGCAATCTAGTGTTTGACAAACCCAAAGACCCCCACTTTTGGGATAAGAACTCACTATTTGACAAAAACTGCTGGGAAAATTGGAAACTAGTATGGAAGAAATTAGGGCTTGACCTATACCTAACACCACATACCAAGATAAGATCTAAATGGGTTCATGATTTGGATATAAAGAGTGATACTATAAGAAAATTAGAAGAACATAAGATAGTTTACCTCTCATATCTTTGGAGAAGGAAAAAAATTGTGTCCAAATAACTGGAACTCTTAAGTGAACACCAGATAGATAATTTTGATTATATTGTTAAGTAATTTTTGTACAAACAAAATTAATGCAGGGAAGATTAGGAGGGAAACAAAAATTAGGAGGGAAATCATTTTTACATTTAACAGTTCTGATAATGGCCTCATCCTAAAATATATAGAGAATTGACTCAAATTTATAAGAATTCAAAACACTCTCCAATCAATAAATGATCAAAGGATATGAACAGACAATTTTCAGATGAAGAAATTAAAACTATTTATAGTCATGTGAAAAGGTGCTCCAAATCACTATTGATCAGATAAATGCAAATTAATACAACTCTGTGATGCCACTACATACCTGTCAGATTGGCTAAGATGACAAGAAAAGATAATGATGAATGTTGGAGGGGATGTGGGAAAACTGAGACACTGATACATTATTGGTAGAACTGTGAACAGATCCAAGCATTTTGGAGAGCAATTTGGAACTATGCTCAAAAAGTTATTAAATTGTGCATTCCCTTTGACCCAGCAGTCATACCCTTTGACCCAGTTTCTATTGAGTCTATATCCCAAAGATATCTTAAAGGAAGGAAAGGGACCCACATGTAAAAAAATGTTTGTGGCAGCCCTTTCTTTATGTAGTGGCTAGAAACTGGAAACTGAATGGATGTCCATCAGTTGAAGAATGGCTGAATAAATTATGGTATATGAGTGTCATGGAATATTATTTTTCTGTAAGAAAAGACCAGCAGGATGATTTCAGAGAGACCTGGAGAGACTTGAATGAACTGATGTTGTGTGAAATGAGCAGAACCAGGAGATCGTTATACAAGGTAACAACAATGCTGTATTATGTTCAATTCTGATGGATGTGGCTCTTCTCAGCAATGAGATGCTTCAAACCAGTTCCAGTTGTTCAGTGATGAAGAAAGTCATATACACCCAGGGAGAAGCCTGTGGGATCTGAGTGTGGACCACAATATTGCATCTTCATGCTTTCTGTTGATGTTTCCTTGCATTTTGTTTTCCTTCTCCAGTTTTTTTTCTTGTAGATCCAATTTTTCTTGTACAAGAAGATAACTGTATAAATAGGTATACATATATTTAATTTGCCATATATTTTAACATAATTAATATGTATTAGACTACCTGCCATCTAATAGAGGGGGTGGGGAGGAAGAAGAGAAAAATTTGGAACAGAAGCCTTTGCAAGGTTCAATGTTGAAAAATTACCCATGCATATGTTTTGCAAATAAAAAGCTTTAATAAAAAAGAAATAATTTTAGTCTATCAATAATACTCTATTAAACACTAAGCTATATTCTACGTGTAGGGGTAGTAATACAAAGACACAGTCCCTGTTCTCAAGAAGTTTTAATTCTTACTTACTACCAAGTAATTGGCTTTTATCCATTCTTAATAAGTATGATGTTCCTATTTTAATAAAAAGAATTACAAATAAAGTTTTATATTATATATTGCAATGATAAATAAAAGTTTGTCTTTACAAGGATGGAAGAGAAAGTGTCATTTATTGTCCTAAAGCAAGAGGAAAATAAGAAATGTATAATTGTCAATTTTGGCTACAAATCTGATGAACCCAAAGGGATCCAAGCCAACAATCTGTTAGATTAGTTTATTTAAATGGTGCCGTGAAGGTAAATGTTTCTTCCAAATTCCTTAAATCTTTTACATCCAAAATAAATGAAAATCATTTGTCTTCCTCAGCAGCCCGAAATCAATGGCTGATTGCTTAAGGAAGGCTTTACCATACATGGAATCCCTTTCTCTCATCCCTGGTTAAGTTTGTGCTGAATTCTGGACCCTGTCCAAGTGTTGCCAGGGCTTCATATAAATGATTGAGATGAATGCTGACTGGAAAATGCCACAGGGAGATGGTGATGCATACTCTGAGGATTTTGTCTCTTCCTCCATCCCTCAGTTGTTTTCTCTTTGATGTGTTTATCCTTCTCTGTAGGAGCCCTCCTCTGCCAGTGCAACAGTGACAATATGAGATATCGCATCTGAAGAAGCCCAGCCAAATATTTGATTTGGACGATTACACCGAAGAAGTCTCATCACAACTGTGGTTGCCCAGATTACCAACTCCTTTCTCTTGGCTTATGCACATTTTGCAATGAATACAAACTGTACAGAAGAGATCATTTCAGCACTGATAGAAGTGAGACCAAATAGCTGATGCTGAGTGTCTTGTTTTGGGAAGAGTTCACTTGAGCAATAAGCTGTGGAGAAAAGATGCTGTTATTTTTCTTTTCAAGAGAAATGGTTCTAAGAATGTGCCTAGGATTTTTCCTTTTTTAACTTGGATTCAGAAATTTTTAGTGGTAAAAGAATAATCATTTTGCAACTTTTCAGGTAATATCAAAGTATTATACCTTCTTTGTTCACCTTGACATTTAGCTGCTAAAGTTCCTCATTCATGATTAATGACCTGGCATCTTGCTTTTGATAGGCTAATGTTCCAACCTAAAGTTAGTTCTTTCAGAGCCTGCAAGCTCCTGATTTTTTTTCTTCTGATTCTTTTTTTTTTTTTTGAAATTTTATTCGCACACATCTAGATCAGTTATCAACTTGTACTTATACGATAATGGCTTTACAGTATATTTAAGAAATGCTGAGGCAGAGCCAAGATGGCGGAGTGAAAACATGACTCTCTGCATCCTCCTCCAATCTTCTCTCAAATCAACAATAAAATAAGACTCTGAATTGATCTTCAAGTCAACAAATCCAGAAATATTTGGACACTGCTTGCAGTTATCTCTGAAGAAGTTCATATCAGGTTTGTTTAACTCGGACAGAGGAATAAACAGTGGTCTCAGTGCAGGCCGGAAAGTGAGGGTGGGAATCAGCTCAGTGTGGCAGAAACTCCAAACTCCAAAGGCCTGGAGTTCATCTGAGGCACTCGGGAGACTCTACCCTGATTGGGGACAGGTATTCCAGCAGATAGGCCTTTTTAAAGGAGTAATTCGGGCTTAGTCCTAGCCCCTACCGGCCCAGCACCTTAAGTTAATTCGCCAAATTGCCCCAGGGCAAAGTCCTTCAACCACCGGTTTTTCGAACCTTAAAGAGACATCCATGCTGTCTAAAAAAAAAAAATGAAGACACGAAAGAGAGCTCTCACCATAGACAGATTCTATCGAGAGAAAGAAGGGTTGACCCCAGATCCTGTGGTTCCTTTAGACAAAACTCCAGAGGAAGTTATTAAGGACCATCACTGGTCCCCTTTTCAAAAGGCCTTTCTGGAAGATTGCATAAAGAACCTCAAAGGAGAGCTGGAGGATAAATGGGAAAATAAACTGAAATCAGTGCAAGAAGTATACAATATCTTGCAAGAAGGATATGATGCCCTGCAAAAGAGATATGAAAAAGAGACCAATTTATTGAAAAATAAAATTAGTGAAGTGGAAAAAGAGTGCAATGAACAAAAAATTAAATTGGCCAGTTACAAAAGGAGCTTTAAAAGGTAACTGAAGAAAACAACACGTTAAAAATAAGAATTGAACAAATGCAAGCCAACCACTTAAATAAGACTTCAAGAATCAGTCAAACAAAAAAAATGAAAAATTAGAAGAAAATATGAAATATTTCGTAGGAAAAACAACTGACTTGGAAAATAGATCTAGTAGAGACAATCTAAGGATTATTGGACTTCCTGAAAGCCATGATGAAAAAAAGAATCTAAAAACTACCTTCCAGGAAATCCTGAAAGAAAACTGCCCTGAGATTGTAGAATCAGAAGGCAAAATCACCAATGAAAGAATTCACCAATCTCCTCCTGAAAGAGACCCCAACATTAAAACCCCAAAGAATATCGTGGCTAAATTTCAGGACTATAGTACCAAGGAGAAGATTCTGCTAGCAGCTAGAAAGAAACAATTCAAATGCCAAGGAACAATAATTAGAATCACACATGATCTGTCACCCTCCACATTGAAGGTTCAAAAGGCCTGGAAGCAGATATTCTGAAAGGCAAAGGAATTTGGATTACAGCCTCTATCAAACCGAAGTCAAAAGGAAAGGGGGGAAAAGATAAGACCTCTATTGGCAAAGGACTTTTTTTTTTCTAACTCCATAAATTATACCTACTAAGAAGAGATTTTATGACCAGAAAGACAATATATTTATAATCTCTACTTTGCTTTTTTGTCTTTATTTCAGATTAATTCATTTTTAAAGACTTGACACTGCACCATTGCATTTATTTTTTTTATGACAGAACATCCCTTAAAGTTCAACTGGGTTAATTTTCCTTATACTGCTGATAAAGGAAAATTGAAATATAAAGGTTAAATTACATGCACAAAGTTACATAATATTGGAGCTGGTATTAGAACCCAGGGTTTATATTCCTAGGTCATGGTCTTTCCTGCTTTCTCAAGATTTGAAATTCCTTTCTTTTAAACCTATTTCAACCTCAAAGCCACCTGGTTTTCCAAAATTTCTTATTAAAGATTTCAAGATCCCAAGTAATAATTTCCAGACAACACAACCACTGCTCACACATATGAAAGACAGAACATTATTTTTACAACTTATACCTATCCATGTAATTCCTTCTAATGTGGCAATAAACCTGGAATATATTACCAAGGGAAGTCACCTAATTACTGTCTCTGGAAACCTTTAAAAACAACATAGATTAGTCCGTCAGAGATCTTTTTAAATGTATTATTTTCCTGAAAGTGGAGAAATAACTTGACTACTCTAGGTAGGCTTCCACTTATCATCTAGGATTTAGGATGGATTACACTCCTCTCTTGATGGGCATTTTGCTCATAGTAGTCATTTTCCCTTTGGGTATGCTTGATCACCCCCCTTCCTATCCCCAGATTTCAAACACAAGCAAAGAAACTTCCTTTTCCTCTTCCACTACAATCCTATCAGGATTAGTCCCCTACACTTGAATTCTGCATTTACTCATATATAATCATACTGTTCTAATTATTAGATAAATTTTCACTTGATCATGATCACAGTAAATCTATAGTAATAAAATCTTGCAGCAAGTTTATAAGGCAATATTCAAAGCCAAATAATTCATTTTGTATGTCTATAATTGGTCTAATTCTATCAATGGCAATCTTACCTTGTTAACAGCTTCTCAAACTGTATAATTTTTGGATCCTTTTTAGCTCATTTCATATTTACTCATTTATGCATATGCCATTTTTGCATATTTTTATCTTGAATAAATATTTTAATTAATATTCATATTTGGTGCTCATTTCATGAAAAGGAAAAACCACAGCTGTGCAAACAATGTCTTTAAAATCCATTAAAAATGAAAACTTTAGATAAATAATTTGTCCCTATGCAATGTACTTTTAACAACTCCCTAACCCAGCAATGACAATTTACTGAATTTTACTTTAAAAAATAAAATTTAGGAAAACAGTAGCATGTTGATGAAATGCCAGTCTGGAATTCAGGAATACTTAATATGTGATTTGGGGCAAATCATTTAACTTCTATGTGATCTAGCCAACACTCTATAACTAAAAATGGTGGAACATAATTAGGAAAGGGAATTATCTTCCTCAAACCCCACTAAATCAATAAAACCCCAAGACCAGTCTAAAATAAAGATCATTATGCATAGACAAGGTATCTGTCTATTTTCCATTAAAGAAGGGAAGGAAAGAGAAGGGAACACTTATATTCCCATTTAGACTGAATCCATTACTCTTCACTCTAATGAGAACATAGATCTGCAGAATAATAAAGATAATTTTTGTACCAAACAAAACAGCTTTTCCTTGGTTTCTGTGTTATCTGAATCTCAACCATTTATCCTTCAAGAGTGACTTATAAGTCTATTTCAATAGACATCTTTGTGTCCAGGAAGTTTACCTTTGTCATTATTTTTTGGGAAAAATAACTTCTAGCAATAACTGATAATGCAATTTTTGTGTATTCAGCTACACTAAGGAGAAAGCAGACTATAATGGCATATGCATTGCTATTTCTAATTTCAATTTCATTCAACAAACATTTAATGAGTGTCTACAATATATTAGGTGCTGCACTCAATGCTGGAGACATAGACAAAAAGAAAATATACCTTGTTCTCAAGAAGCAGTCATTCTCTTGGATGAATGTATATGTAAACAAATGAATGAATACAAATATATATATATATACATATATGTAAATATATATATTATATTTACAATTTACAATAAATTCAAACTTTGGGGCATCATTAACTCTGAGAGAATCAAACAAAAAGTCCTCAAGGAGAGAGAAACCTTTAGTTAAACCTTTTTAGGAAACCAAGAGATTATAAAAAGATAAGATTGGAATAGAAAGACTATTCCATTCATTAGGGACAGCTTTTGCAAAGAAGATGGGGAATGAAATGTTATGTATGTGGAGCAACAAATAAAGGGACCAAATAAGCTGGACTAGAAGGGGACATAAGTAAGAAGGATATGAACTAAGCCTTTCAAAGATAGGTTGGAATCTTATTAGAAAATGCTTTGATTCCCAAAAAAGCACTAAGCAAACAAGTATCACTTATTCCATCTGAACTTCCTGGCAGAGCTTACTGGGAGTTCAATTTAATGAATTAAATTCAAGCTAACATTTACTAAATATCTATTTTATCTAAAACATTGAGAATTAATTACAAAAATGTCTGAGTTTTTCCAAGATAGTCAAAATACATGTCTCAATCTCCTGAAAAATATTTTAGTTCATTAAATTCATTATATTTATATCTGTCTTTTAAGTAACAAACATCTCTAGTCTCTTATCTTGATTTTATGGAAATATATTGTTCATTCATATTGGTGGGATCTGATCTTTCTCCTAAAGCATAAAATTAAAAAGACACTGACAATGCTTAAAAGAATTTCGGCAGCATAGCCACAAAGCCTAGTAACTATTTGTGAAGAATAATTAGCTAAAATAGACAGCAACCAGATGGCATAATTCCTGTGAAGAACTCCTCTTCAGCCTATACCTCAGAGTAATGGATCCCAAGAAACTAGTATCCTAGGATCTTGCTATATTCTAAACTTGCCTTTAAAAAATTGTCACTTGTCTTGAACTGCATGTCACATGGAACAAGTGCAAAATGTATGTGTTGCCCATCTTTTTTTTATTAAAGCTTTTTATTTGCATAACATATGTATAGGTAGTTCTTCAACATTGACCCTTACAAAACTTTCCAATACAAATTTTCTCCCCTATTCCCCTCCCCTTCCCTAGATGGCAGGAAGTCTACTATATGTTAATTATATTAAAATATTTGACAAGTCAAATATATGTATACATATTTCCATACTTATCTTGCTGTGCAAGAACAATCGTATCTACATGAACAAAAAAATATCTGATAAAGGAAACCCAATGCAAGCAATCATCAATATAGAGCATGAAAATGATATGCTGTCGTCCGTATCTCATGTCCCTCTCTCTGGGTGTATATGGCTTTCTTCACTGAATAATTGGAACTGGTTTGAAACATTTCATTATTTAAGAGAGCCATGTCCATCAGAACTGATCATCATATAGTCTTGTTGTTGCCGTGTATAATGATCTCCTGGTTCTGCTCGTTTCACTCAGCATCAGTTCATGCAAGTCTCTCCAGGCCTCTCTGAAATCGTCCTGCTGCTCGTTTCTTAAAGAACAATAATATTCCATAACATTCATATACCAGAATTTATTCAGCCATTGTCCAATTGATGGGCATCCATTCAGTTTCCAGTTTCTAGCCACTACAAAAAGGGCTGCCACAAACATTCTTGCACATGTGGATCCCTTTCCCTCCTTTAAGATCTCTTTGGGATATAAGCCCGATAGAAACACTGCTGTTGCCCATCTTTTCTAACATCTTTTCTATATCTAAATCCTTTCAAACCATTCCAGGACACAGTGCTCTTCTATGTTACATCACGAAATGTAGCAAATCTGTGTTTGTGTGGGTGAGAGTGGTTCTGGGAGGATGAATAGTGTCTTCATTTTTTCTATTGATAAGGAAGAATGTGAAATATGTGAAAAGAAAATGTAGGAAGTACAATCACACAGGCAAAAGCAGGCCAACTCAGACGTTTCTAACTAGTGTGTCCTTTAGCCAGTCTTTTAAATGCCCTTATTCTTATTTTTTTGATCTTTAAAATAAAGGTAAAGGTTCTAGCTAATCTCTGAAATCCCCTCCTTCCAGGATAACATGGCTTAAAATAGAACTATTCACACTATATTTGGAGCTATGTACAAGAATGTGAAATTATGTTTATGCCTCCCAAAATCCTCTAATTTACAATACACGTCAGGCAGAATATAAAACAATTTTGCAGTCGCCATCAATTTTCATATGATGCAAATGAATGAAACTATATGCTACTAAATGGTAAATCACAGCTGAGCATTAGAAAGATGAGATTTCAAGAAAAAATGACCTTTTATAAGAAATTATATGTGTTAGTTTACATACAAAGTATGACAAAAGTCATGAACTTCAGCAAAGAAGATACTTGCAGCATTAGAAGCTGAAGTGTCATTGTATGATCTTTTATGTTTTCAGCATCTGACTTACTGGAACGTTCAATAAATATTAATTGAAGATGAATAATGCAAGAAGAGTCAGGAGGCTAGTGAAGAAAAAAAGATTGAGAAACAGATAATTCTGTTTGCTTCTATTTTAATCTGAATAAGTATAAGGTATTGGAGGAGCATAAGAAAATCATCCAAACTAGAAGTAAGGAAGGAATATGAGAATATCAGGAAATTGAGAATAATTTTTTCAAAGTGCTTTAAAATAGCAACTCTTTACAACAACTTTGTGAGCAGGAATAAGGGGAAAGCAGAAATCAAGACAAGATAGGAAGTCAAAAACACGGAGAAAAGTGAAGTCAAAGTTGAGAAAGGAGAAATAAAATATGTACAAAAGGAAACAGGTTTAAGAAAGGAGATTAAGGTGAAAGGCAATCACTCAATATATGTCGATTAAAAAAAGAATCAATCAAAATGAAAGCACAAGCAGATGATGGTAAAAGGAAGGTCTTTTGTAATAATTTTAATAGATTTCTTTGTTAATTGGCATAGAAATGTATGCCTAATGAAATTCTTTTGACCGAGAAACAAAGCCTGTTTGCCATAATTTTACTTGAAAAAGAGATCATGGCATTTTGGGGGCAGAGCCAAGATGGAGGAGTGAAAACTTGACTCTCTGCGCCCTCCTTCCATCTTCCCTGAAATCAACAATAAAATAAGCCTCTGAAGTGATCTTCAAGTCAACGACTCCAGAAATATTTGGACACTGCTTCCAGTTACCTCTGAAGAACTTCATATCAGGTCTGTTTAACTCGGGCAAAGGGATAAACAGTTTACTTGGTGCAACCCAGAAGTGAGGGTGGGACTCAGCTCAGAGTGGCAGAAACTCCAAACTCCAAACTCTAAACACCTGGAGTTTATCTGAGGCACTTGGGACACTCTCTGTCCTGATTGGGGGCAGGTGTTCTGGCAGACTTGCCTTGTTTAAGGAGTAGTTCAGACTTAGTCCTAGCCCCCAACAGCACAGCACCTTAAGTTAATTTGCCAAATTGCCTCAGGGCCACACTGTCTAAAAAAAATGAAGAAGCAAAAGCGAGCTCTCACCATAGACAGCTTTTATCGAGAGAAAGAAGTGATGACCCCAGATCCTGAGGTTCATTTAAACAAAACTCAAGAGGAAATCAGCAAGGACCATCACTGGTTCCCCTTTCAAAAGGCCTTTCTGCAAGATTGCATAAAAAACCTCAAAAGAGAGCTGGAGGATAAATGGGAAAATAAACTGAAATCAGTGCAAAAAAGGATATAATGCCCTGCAAAAGAGATATGAAAAAGACACCAATTTGTTGAAAAATAAAATCAGTGAAGTGGAAAAAGAGTGCAATGAACAAAAAAATTCAATTGGCCAGTTACAAAAAGAGCTTAAAAAGGTAACTAAAGAAAACAACACTTTAAAAATAAGAATTGAACAAATGCAAGTGAATGACTAAATAAGACTTCAAGAACCAGTCAAACAAAAACAAAAAAAATGAAAAATTAGAAGAAAATATGAAATATCTCCCAGGAAAAACAGCTGACTTGGAAAACAGATTTAGGAGAGACAATCTAAGGATTATTGGACTTCCTGAAAGCCATGATGAAAAAAAGAATCTAAACACTATCTTCCAGGTAATCCTGAAAGGAAACTGCCCTGAGGTTGTAGAATCAGAAGGCAAAATCACCATTGAAAGAATTCACCGATTACCTCCTGAAAGAGACCCCAAATTTAAAACTCCAAGGAATATCATGGATTACCGCACCAAGGAAAAGATTTTGCTAGCAGCTAGAAAGAAACAATTCAAATGCCAAGGAACAATAATTAGAATCACACATGATCTGTCAGCCTCCATATTGAAGGTTTGCAGGGCCTGGAAGCGGATATTCTGAAAGGCAAAGGAACTTGGATTACAGCCAAAAATAACCTACCCAGCTAGAATGAGCATTATCCTCCAGGAAAGAAGATGGTCATTTAATGACATAGGTGAATTTCACCTATTTCTACTGAAAAGACCAGATCTGAACAAAAAATTTGACACCCAAACACAGAACTCAAGAGAAGCGTAAAAAGGAAAGGACTCTTGAGAATTTTGTTTCTGCTTTGAGGATACTTAAAGTATGGGGGTATAATTAACTAGATATTACTTTGATAATATAAAAAAGAAAACTAGAGGGGGAAAGGTTATCATACTGGGGAAAAGAGGGAAAAGGTGGCAAAATAAGATTTTTTTTTAAAGGGGGTAAAAACAAGAAGAGGCAAAGAAAACCTGATATAATTGACAGAAAGAAGGGAGGGAGATGAGCATTATGTAAATCTTACTCTCATCAGTTTGGGCTCTAAAAGTGTATATCAGATATTTGATTTCACAGAGAAACTTGTCTGTTGCTAGAGGGAAGTGGGAGGGAAAGGAGGAAAAGAAAGGGATAAACTAATAGAAGGGAAAATAGAAGAATCAGGGGAAAGGAGTAAAAAAAGGGGGAGGGGACATAAAGGGTGGAGTATTGGTTGGGGGAGGGGGTCATCAAAAGCAAAATACTGAGGAGGAGGGAAGGGAGAAAGGGGAAAGGAAAGGGAAAAACATAACTTGGGTAACTAAGATGGCAGGAAATGAAAAATTAGTTATTCTAACTGTAAACGTGAATGGGATGAACTCTCCCATAAAGCAGAAGTGGATATCAGACTGGATTAAAAACCAGAATGCCACAATATGCTGTCTACAAGAAACGCATCTAAAGCATGGTGACACATATAGGATGAAGGTAAAAGGCTAGAGCAGAACCTATTATGCTTCAGTTAAACAAAAAAAAAAAGCAGGGGTAGCAATCCTTATCTCAGATCAAGTAAAAGCCAAGATAAATCTAATCAAAAGAGATAAGGAAGGAAACTATATTTTATTAAAGGGTACCATAGTTAATGTAGCAATATCAATACTAAATATATATGCAACAAGTGCAATAGCATCCAAATTCCTAGGGGAGAAATTAAGAGAGATGCAAGAAGAAATAGATAGCCAAACTATACTAGTGGGGGATCTCAACCTTGCTCTCTCAGAATTAGGTAAATCAAACCACAAAATAAATAAGAAAGAAACTAGGAAGGTAACCCAATTGCTAGAAAAGTTAGATATGATATATCTATGGAGAAAATTGAATGGAGATAGTTGGGAGTTTACTTTTTACTCAGCAGTCCATGGAACTTATACAAACATTGACCATGCGTTAGGGCATAAAAACCTCAAAATCAAATGCAGAAAGGCAGAAATAGTAAATGCATCTTTTTCAGATGATGATGCAATAAAAATCACATGCAATATAAGGCCAGGAGAAAATAGACCAAAAGCTAATTGGAAATTAAATAATCTAATCCTAAAGAATGAATGGGAGAAAGAACAAATCATAGACACAATCAATAATTTCATCCAGGAGAATGACAATAATGAGACATCATACCAAAATTTGTGGGATACGGCCAAAGCGGTTATAAGGGGCAATTTTATATCTCTAGATGCTTACTTTCATAAAAGAGAGAAAGAGAAGATCAACGAATTGGGCTTATTAAAAAAAAAACTTGAAAAAGAACAAATTAAAAATCCTCAATTAAATAAGAAATTGGAAATTCTAAAAATAAAAGGGAAAATTAATAAAATTGAAAATAAGAAAACTATTGAATTAATAAATAAAATTAAGAGTTGGTTTTATGAAAAAACCAGCAAAATAGATAAGTATTTAATTTGACAAGAAAAAGGAAAGAGGAAAATCAAATTGCTAGTCTCAAGAATGATAACAGAGAACTTTCCGCCAATGAAGAGGAAATTAGAGGAATAATTAGGATTTACTTTGCCCAACTTTGTGCCAGTAAGTTTGATAATCTAAATAAAATGGAGGAATATCTACAAAAAATATAAATTGCCCAGGTTAATAGAAGAGGATATAAATTATTTAAATAGCCCCATATTAGAAAAAGAAATAAAACAACCTATTAACCAACTCCCTAAGAAAAAATCTTTAGGGCCAGATGGATTCATATGTAAATTCTACAAAACATTCAAAGAACAATTACTTCCAATACTATACAAACAATTTGAGAATATAGGGACAGAAGGTATACTACCAAATTCCTTCTATGAGACCGATATGGGGCTGATAGCTAAACCAGGTAGGGTGAAAACAGAGCAAAAAAATTATAGACCAATTTCCCTAATGAATATTGATGTAAAAATTTTAAATAAGATATTAGCAATGAGATTACAGAAAGTCATCCCCAGGATGGTACACTATGACCAAGTAGGATTTATACCAGAAATGCAGGGCTGGTTCAATATTAGGAAAACTAACAGAATAATTAATTATATTAATAACCAAACTAACAAAAACCATATGATTATCTCAATAGATGCAGAAAAAGCATTTGATAAAATCCAACACCCATTCCTATTAAAGACACTAGAGAGTATAGGAATAAATGGGCTTTTCCTTAAAATGATTAGTAGCATCTACTTAAAACCATCAGCAAGCATCATATGGAATGGAGACAAACTAAAACCATTCCCAATAAGATCAGGTGTGAAACAAGGCTGCCCACTGTCACCATTACTATTTAATATTGTCTTAGAAATGTTAGCTTTAGCAATAAGAGAAGAAAAAGAGATAAAAGTAATTAGAGTAGGTAATGAAAAAAACAAATTATCACTCTTTGCAGATGGCATGATGGTATACTTAGAGAACCCTAGAGACTCAACTAAAAAACTAC
>JAJPUD010017916.1:0-30040 GCA_023553655.1 Myrmecobius fasciatus
AAATAAATCCACATAAATCATCAGCATTTTTATATATTACCAACAAAGTTCAGCAGCAAGAGATACAAAAAGAAATTCCATTCAAACTAACGAATGATAGTATAAGATATTTGGGAATCAATCTGCCAAGGAAAAGTCAGGAACTATACGAACAAAACTACAAAACACTTGCCACACAAATAAAATCAGACCTAGTCAATTGGAAAAACATTAAATGCTCATGGGTAGGCTGAGTGAATATAATAAAAATGACAATACTACCCAAACTAATTTACTTATTTAGTGCCATACCAATCAAACTCCCAAGAAATTATTTTACAGCTCTAGAAAAAACAGTAGCAAAGTTCATTTGGAAGAACAAAAGGTCAAGAGTTTCAAGGGAATTAATGAAAAAAAAAAAAAAAAAAAAAAATGCATATGATGGTAACCTTGCTGTACCAGATCTAAAACTATATTATAAGCAACAGTCATCAAAACTATTTGGTACTGGTTAAGAAATAGAGCAGTTGATCAGTGGAATAGGATAGAATCACAGGACAAAGTAGGCAATAACTATAGCAATTTAGTGTTTGATAAACCCAAATACTCCAGCTTCTGGGATAAGTACTCATTATTTGGCAAAAACTGCTGGGAAAACTGGAAACTAGTGTGGAAGAAATTAGGGCTTGACCCACACCTAACACCATATACCAAGATAAGATCTAAATGGGTTCATGATCTGGATATAAAGAGTGATATTATAAGTAAATTAGAGGAACATAGTATAGTTTACCTCTCAGACCTGTGGAGATGGAATAAATTTATGTCCAAAGAAGGAACTTTTAATTTAAACCCTGGTTGATAATTTTGACTATATTAAGTTAAAAAGTTTTTGTACAAACAAAACCAATGCAGTCAAGATTAGGAGGGAAGCAATAAATTGGGAAATCATCTTTACATTTAAGGGTTCTGATAAAGGCCTCATTTCTAAATATGTAGAGAATTGTCTCATATTTATAATTTATAAATTTATTTTTATAATTCAAGCCATTCTCCAATCGATAAATGGTCAAAGGACATGAACAGATAATTTTCAGAGGATGAAGTTAAAACTATTTGTAGTCATATGAAAAGGTGCTCCAAATCACTATTGATCATAGAAATGTAAATTAAGACAACTCTGAGGTACCAGTACACACCTGTCAGATTGGCTAAAATGACAGGAAAAGATAATGAATGATGAATGTTGGAGGGGATGTGGGAAGGCTGGGACACTAATGCACTGTTGGTGGAACTGTGAACGGATCCAACCATTCTGGAGAGCAATTTGGAACTATGCTCAAAAAGTTATCAAACTGTGCATACCCTTTGACCCAGCAGTGTTTCTGTTGGGCTTATAGCCCATAGAGTTCTTAGAGGAGGGAAAGGGCCCCACATGTGCAAGAATGTTTGTGGCAGTCCTTTTTATAGTGGCTAGAAACTGGAAACTGAATGGATGCCCATCAAATGGAGATTTACTGAACACATTATGGTATATGAATGTTATGGAATATTATTGTTCTATAAGAAACAACCAGCAGGATGATTTCAGAGAGGCCTAGAGAGACTTGCATGAAATGATGCTGAGTGAAACAAGCAGAACCAGGAGATCATTATACACGGCAACAACAATATTACATGATGATCAATTCTGATGGACATGACTCTCTTCAACAATGGAATGTCTCAAACCAGTTCCAATTGTTCAGTGAAGAAAGCCATATACACTCAGAGAGAGGGATGTGAAATGTGGACCACAACATAACATCTTCATGTTTGCTTGCATTGTGTTTCCTTTCTCTGATTTTTCTTTCTTGTAGATATGATTTTTCTTGCACAGCAATGATAAGTGTGGAAATATATATACATATATTCGATTTGTCAAATATTTTAACATAATTAACATGTAGTGGATATCCTGCCATCTAGGGGAAGGGTGGGGAGTAGGGGGAAAAATTTGTAACAGAAATCTTTGTAAGGGTTAATGTTGAAGAATTACCCATACATATGTTTTGCAAATAAAAAGTTTTAATTAAAAAAAAAAGAAAGTAATGATGAAAGGGATGGACTCAAAGAAACCTGGGAGATTTCCATGAACTGATACAGGGGAAAATGATCAAAACAAGAGAACAGAATAGCTGTGAGAGATTTGTAAACTCTGATCAACATAATAATAAGCATGTCTCCAAAAGACTAAGGAAGTATGTTTCCCACCTCTTGGCAAAAGTTGATAGACTGGAAATGCAAAAAAAGACATGTTGTCAATTACAAAAATAAATAAATAAATAAATTTAAAAATCTATCTGGAAAAACAAAAGGTAAAGTGTGTCAAGGAAATCAATAAAATAAAGAAGTGAAGATACTCTACCAAATTTCAAGCTACATAATCATCAAAACAATCAGGTATTGACTAAAAAATACAATGGCGGATCAGTGGAATAGATTAGATACACCACATATAGTAGTAAATAACCATAGCAATCTAGTGCTTGATAGAACCATAGATCTAAGTCTTTGAGAAAAGAACTCAGCATTTGACAAAAATTGCTGAGAAAATTATTTGGAACAAATTATACACATCAGAATCTCACACTCCTTATAACAAGATAATGGACACATGGTTTAGGCACAAATAGTGATAACACAAGCAAATTAGGGAAAGATTTAAAATTTAAATGTCAGCTCTATAGAGAAGACAAGAGTTGTGAGTAAACATGAAATAGAGAAAAAAATTAGATAATTTTGATTACATGAAATCAAAAAGGTTTTGTAAAAATAAAACCAATGGAGTCAGTCTTGGAAAGAAAGCAGGAAACAGGTGAAAAATTTTACATCATGTTTCTCTGAAAAAGGACATTTTTCGTGAACTAAGTCAAATTTATAAAAGAACTAAAAAGATAATTTTTTTAAAAAGAACTAAAAAGGGGCCATTCCCAATAATGGTCAAATGATATGAACAAGTAATTTTCGAAGAAGAAATTAAACCATCAACATCAACAATCGTATAAAAATGCTCCAAATCACTAATGATTTAAAAATGCAAACTAAAAGAACTTAGAGGTTCATACCTATGAGACTGGCTTTCATGACAGAAAAAGAAAAGGATAAATGATGAAAGGGATATGGAAAAATAGGATTATTGTTGGTGGAGTTATGAACTGATTTAACCATTCTGGAATAAAAGTGTGGAATTATGCTCAAGGCCTATAAAACTGTGCATACTTTTTGACTCACCAATACCACCATTAGGTATATCTCAAAAAGATCAAAAAGAAAGGAAAAGAACTTATATGTACAAAAATATTTATATCATCTCTTTTTATGGTATCAAAGAATTTTAAATGGAGATGGCCATCAATTGGAGAAGACTGAATAAGTTGTGGTATGTGATTGTGTTGAAATACTATTGTGCTATAAAAAAAGACAAAGAGGGTGGTTTCAAAAAACCCAAAAGGATTTGTATGAACAGATGTAAAGTGAGCAGAAACAGAACACTGTACATAAATACGGTAACATTATAACAACGATCAACTGTGAAAGATTTAGCTACTCTATTCAAAAAAATGATCCAAGACAATTCCAAAGTATTCACAATGAAAAACACTAAAAATAATGAACTCCAGTGCAGAGTGAAATATACTTTTAAAAATTTCTTTTTTTTTTCAACATGACTAACATGGAAATATGTTTTATGTGGTTTCACATGTATAACTGATAAGAAATTGTTTCTTTCCTCAATGCTAAAGGGAAAGGACTCAAGACTATAAGGGAATTTGGAACTCAAAAGTTTCAAAAATGAATGTTAACCATTAGTAAATTAAAAAAAAAAAAAAACAGCAAACAAGAACATAAATATTTTCAGTAATACCTCAGCTAGGAGCCTTATTAACTCTTTTATACTTTAATAAAAAGGGAATAATTTTCCCTCCTCTCAAGCAAGATGGATTGAAAGACGACTGATCTTTACTTGCTTTATTTTAAATAACTTTGTTTTTATATTTTTAAATATAAATGAAATGAAATATTCTGTAAATGTGAACTTATTCTAAAAGTCCTCAAAGTAACTTGACTGTTCTTTAAAAAATGCCTGGAAAAAAAGCCAATATAGACATATCCTTAATATTTCCTAAGCAGAAGATTGTATAAGTTATAGCAAATTTTATTATTGATCATAATTAAGGAGTATTATTGGTAGATGTTTCTGTCAGTGAGCAACTTAAATTACTTATTAAAGCCAAAATTAAGTTGTATTAATTCTGTTGATTCAAGTCAGAATATCAGCTCTTTTTAAATAGGACTGTTTCATTCATAGTATTAGTATCCCTAGAACATAGTATGATGCATGGTGATATAATAGACACTTAATAAATATTTGTTAGTTGATTATTTAAATAATTAATGATAGTTTAAATTGATGGCAGTAAAGCATTCACAGCCATATTAATTGCTTAAAATTCATTTTTACAGTATAAGGGGAGAAAGAAGTAAATATTTTCTACAAAATATTTATAAGGATTAAGCATAACATTCCTCTCCAATTTTACTGACTTTTAAATTCCCCTTCACCAAAGTAGAAAAGCTACCTTTAACAAACCACAAAACAGAGCTCCAGGGAGTAGTTTGTCCTTTGACTGTAAATCTCTTGAATCCATTCATTTCCTTCACCTCTTTTAATATGAAACTAGAGCCTACTCACTTTGTGGTCAGCTTTACCAGAAATATTTGTTCCCCATAGAAGCTAATCCAACTCAGCTTTATTTTTCTTTCTTTTTTTTGGGGGGGGGGATGGGGAGTTAAAAAATAAATAATTAAAAAGGAAAAAAGAAAAGGAAGATGATGACATGATCATTATTTTGTGTATTATCTACATATTTTGCACTGTATCTTTTTCTTTATAACAAAATGAATATGTGTAATTATTGTCTGCAAAAAATACGTGTAACTCACCATACCAGTTCTCCAATGTGTCCTGAGGAATATTATCTTCTGGGAGGAAATGTATAATATGCAAAAAGAAACTTTGGAAGAAAAAGTCTGGTGAAGTAAATTCTAAGAAATGTGAAAATGTAGTGGAATGTAAATGTAATTAAAAGTGCAGTCTTTTGTTGAGAAATTACTGTGTGCAAAATTGTACAGAACAAAATGAAAAAGACAAATTCCTGTCCACAAGGAACTTGTAGTTTATTAGGGGAAGAAAAGGGAACAAGAATACCTAGAAGAAAAGATTTGGGCACTGGAAAAAGTAAAATGAGTTTTGTCAGAAGCTATTCCCTTAGTTTTGGGGCTTTCACATTCCCCAGGACAAAATATAGACAGGTATATAAGATCACTTATAGATTATAAAATATTAGTGTTAGAAGGACATTAAAAACTCAGCTAGCCGTTTACTGAGGAAGTGAGGCTCAAAAGCTGTGAGTTACCTAAGTTCCCCAAATTAATCCATAGCAGTCCTAGAAACTAAAACCTCTAAAATCTATTTCCAAGTTTAGTGATTTTTCCACTTCCTCATGTCACCTTACTAATACTGCATTCAATGTGGATCAGATTAAGAAGAGGACTGTGGTAAAATTTTGGCTGACTTCAAGAGAAATGAATTTAAATCTTCTCCAAATGAAAAGTCTTGTAGCCTAAAAATGCAGTTTGAGCCCTGCTTGTCAATTGACATTCCCCAGTAGATAAAAGATCAAAGGATATGAATAGCTTTCAAAAGAATTGTAAACTATAAATCACCATATGAAAACATGATTCAAATCACTGATAGCAAGAGAAAATGTAAATTACAACAACTTGAGTTTTCTCTCATACCCTGTAAATTGGCAAAGATGATAGTCTCTTTTTCAAATGTTTTCTTTAAGTGTGTTTTTATGAAAGTTGAATGGAGGTAGGAGGATGCTAGAGTGAAAAATTTGATGTAAAGACAAAACACATCAATAAAATGTATTTTTAACTGTTGATTAAACACAGTCCATTTCACTCCCCATTGTTAAATGTGAGAGAAAGTAAGTTAAAAAGTGCCATAGGAAATCTAAATTGCTAAAGGTGAAAAGTCAAGAAGTTTCTGTCCCAACACCATGCCAAAAAGACAAATGGATGAAAGACCCTAAAGGAAATATTGAGATGACCAAAACTTTCTTTGTGATTCACCAACTGTGCTTCTAATACAAAGCAGTATCCTCTTAGTTTTACAAAGACCATTTATCTGAGTCTGGTTTATACAGGACACAAAAAGAACTGTTTCATTGTAACCAAGCAGGACATAAAATGGAGTCACTGATGGCTGAAAGGTCAGGATAAATCAATAACTAGTGTACTATCTGAGTTACCTTACATCAATATCATAGAGAGAGCAGCTGAACTTCCTCTTTGTATCACCCTATCTCCTCTTCACTTTTATCTTACTAAAAGGAGATAATCAACCATTTATTTCTGTGCTACTCATAGCACTGAATACAGTGAAGTCCCTGTATTACCGAAATGTGCGATTCTCTAAGGCCATGCTTTATGTTGTTATTTGAACTTTTTTTAAATTTCAAGAATCCTTTCATTTATATCCCTATTGAAGGAATTTCCTTTGATCCAGATAATTTTCACATTACTTAGGGTAATTTTTGGATGTATAGCTAAATATACTGAGGTTTTTTAGCAATATAGTATCAAGAAGCCCTGTGATAAAATTACTGATAATTGTTAAGGTTTTATGAAAAAGAAATTGAAAATAATAAAATTGATAGCATAATATCCTGACTTCTTTTTAAGTAAACTGAAAAATGTACAAAATGATAACATTTTTGATAAAAGTAACTTTTTTCATCATTTATATTAATCTTTCTTATAAAAAGCCAAAATTCTATTGTTGCTATCCAAAAAGATTGGGAGATAAACTCTGATAATGCCTTTCTCAAAGCAAGCTATTGAACCCTATTTTGAAAATTAAACTGTTGTTTAAATGCAAAACACTTAGTCTTACAGAACTAAACATAAAAGAACAATTTAGAATCCTATCTGGTATTTCAGTTACTGCTTCTTTTACATTTTAAGGAAGAGATTTGCAAATATATTTGCTATTTTCATATCAAGTAAAGCCTGAGAATGTTAATATCTTGCAGTTAGTCCTTCATACAAAGTTCTTTCACATTCTTAGAGCATAGATACTAAGTGTATGGACAGATCATAATGCAAATTCAAATTAATTTAATATAGATAGGTTCAGGAATAGAAGATATCTGCTGTTTGCTACTGCAACCATATGGATCTCTAGTCATTGAACACATATTGGCTTGTGTGTAACTTCTTTTCTATTATACTTATACTATTTTTTTAAATCTAGTTTAGCAAAACAAGTTTTTTTTTGTTTTGTTTTGTTTTTTTTTTTCAAAAGGACAGAAGGTTAAAAAAATAAACAAATGACCTCTCTCTTTCCCCAACTATGGCCTTAATCACAGAAACCTCTTGTGAGAGCTTCAAAAATAACTAATAGGCAAAAAATGAAAGTATCCTAATCCTGCTAAGTCAGCTCTAAGAAATCATTTTCAAAAAGTAGCTTTCATTGAATAATTTTTCAATGTTATTTCAGTTTTTCTTAGATAGAAAATTTCCTAACCCCTCCTCTTTGAAAATTTGGTAACCATAGTTTCTGAGACCTGCTGGGACTTGATAATGTAGAGATGCTTTCTACCTGTTATTAGGCTGCTGATAGCAGTGTTTCTGTTGCAATTTGTGAGAAATGTCAGCTGAAGGCAGAGTATATTGTACACACTACATTTTCCCAGCTGGAGATTTGAGTAAATGGGAAAGCTAAAACATGAATACACATGTACTGTAGCCTTGAGGGAAGAAAAAAGCATAAAAAGTCAGCAGGCTAAATCAAGTGGGTGGTCTTGATTACAAAGTAAGTAGATAACAAATACACAAAGGATGATGTAACTAAATGGTTAGAAAACAAATACACAGACTATACAGAAACAGTATCCCTGACTGGACAGATATTTTGTATGTTTTCTTTCTACCTCACTAGTATAGAATATTAAAAATAGCACAGGGTAAGGAAATTAGGAGAAAAGTTTTGAATCTCAGTTCTGGTAATAGATGTTTAAACCTCAGGAAAGTCTCTGGTGGGAAGCCTCAAGGCTTCATTTAAAAATGAGTGAGGACAAAGGAAAGTAGAAGCAGATTGTCTAAGATAATTTAGAAAACCCTATTATTCTATGTACAACTAACTCTTTTAATAGTGGTCTACTACATAAAATCTGATTTTTTAATTCAGTTTGCTATACCTACAAAGTCACTTGAAACTCTAAGAAAAAAATCATTTTCTAAATTTTAAAAGGTTAATAATGAATACTTCAAATCAGTATATAGGACAAGTCTAATAACTATCTCTTTTCAAGGCATGATATTCTCTATTTCTTTCTCTCTCTCTCTTTGATGGGGCAATCAGGATTAAGTGACTTGTCCAGGGTAACATGGATAGTAAAGTGTTAAGTGTCTAAGGCCAAATTTGATCTGATCCTCCTGACTCTACAGCCAGTGATTTATACCCTGTACTACCTTGCTGCAACAGGAACCATATTCTTTTCATTAAGATTAAATTTTCTTGCTTTCATCCTATGAAATATCAGTTCTACAAAAATAACTTCAGATTTTCCTGGCTAATGAATGTGTCCATTACAGAAGCTGTTGAATGGATTCATCAAAAAGCAAACTAATTGTATATAAAAGTAAACAAGATAAAACTCCTAAGTAATATTGACTTTAAGTCATCAGTATTAGCTTTAAAAGTTATCCAATACAAAAATATTTTGCCCTCAAAGCACAAATCAAAAATTACAATGCATACACAATCACTTAATAATTAAATCATGTCCAGAATTTACTTGTGTATTCATTTTTGTCTATAAGTATAATTATTCATAATGAAATAATGTGGACCATTACTCTGCTACTTTTTACCATGTTTAGATTTAGTTTTCTGATCTTTAAAAAAAGGGAATTGGACTTGATTATACCTTTATAGAACTAACTTTCCTTAAAGAACTAAATCTATGACTTTACATCCAAATGCCACAGCTTTAGTCACGGAATAAATATTAAAGCAACAAAGAGTTACAAAGAGAAATATTTCCAAAATGGACATATATGAGCAAAACGATCATCTTTTAAAAAAAAAAAAGTTTAATGATACTGCTCATATGACACTGTAAACTTCCCCACTTCCTATCTATTACTAACACACACAACTACCTTGCTAAACAAAATTTAGTTTTCATTTGGCTTAAAAGAATGTGTTGTATGTGTGAGTGAGTGTGTGTATCCGTACAGTATTAAGAATTAAGAATAATCAAAATTGTAAAGCCAGTTAAATTTAACAAGCCCAGAGCTCAATTAGGGAACAAGTAAGTAATCAAGTAAATAGCATCATGAAACTTTAAGGTCACATATTTTTGATAGTAGAGATTTAAATGACCAAAAAGGGACAAAATGAGGAAATTGGGCATATAGAAACTTTTCAGAAATAGAAAAGGTCAAGGAGCCAAGATGGCAGAGATCAGACAGGAGTCTCTGTAACCTCCTCTAACCTTCCCTCAAACCAACAACATATGAAGCCTCTAGACCGATTTTGAAGCAAAAAAATCCACAATATCTGGAGAACAACACGATTCTAGAAGAAGATACTCTGGAAGAACCTCAAAAAAAGTCTGTTTTAATTGGGCAGGGGGGTGGTCTGCTGAACCCAGACTGCAGCACAGGGAGACCGGGGCAGGGAGCTGGAGCAGGGAGCTGGAGCAGGGAGATGGAGCAGGGAGCTGGAACAGGAGTCGGACCAGGAGTCGTCACAGGAGTCGGAACAGAAGTGGGAGCATTGTGCTTTTCACATACCTGGGAGTCTTCTGCGGACCTCTTGGGCCAATCTGTCCTGATTGTAAGCAGGTGGTTTGGAAAATCTGCCTTTTGTGGGGGGTAGATTGTGAATGATTGAACCCCTGATGAGCGTTGGACCCAGCTGCCATTACACAGTACCCTAGGGTGATCAATCAATAGAAAAGGTCAAAACAGGGTGGCAGAACCAAGATGGCGGAGTGAAGACACCACTCTGTGTGTTCTCCTCTGATCTTCTCTCAAACCAACAGCAGATTAAACCTCTGAACTGATTTTTAAGTCAAAGAACCCACAAATATTTGGACTACAAAACATTCCTTGCAGAAGGTACCTTGGAAAAGCACCACAGCAGGTCTTTTCATCAGACAGGGGGTTGGGCAGGGGGTCGAGCAGTTAGCCTAGCTTCGGCACAGCTCCTGGGACAGGGCAGAAAACCAGGCGGGACTCAGCATGGCAGATTCTAAGCACCTGAGGAGTCTATGTGAGGCTCTCAGGACACTCTGCCCTGATTTTGGGGCAGGTGCTCTGGCAGATCTGCCTTTTGTAAAAGGTAGTTTGTAGCCCATTGCAAATGCATGGAGAGCCCAGCACTGGAAATTAATTAGCCAAATTGCCCCAGGGAAAATTACCACAGCCACCACTTCTTGGCTTTAAACAGACCTTAAGCTTTTTTAAAAATGAGTAAGAAACAAAAGAGAGCTCTCACCATAGACAGCTTTTATGGAGAGAAAGAAGGGCAGACCCCAGATTCTGAGGTTCCTAAAGGGAATGCAATTCCAGAGGAAGCCACAAAGGGTGACATGAGCTGGTCCCCATTTCACAAGGCTTACCTGGAAGATTGCCTAAAGAATCTCAAAAGAGAGTTAGAAGAAAAATGGGAAAATGAATTGAGATCAGTGCAAGAAGAATATAATGCCCTGCAAAAGAGAGATGAAAAACTGGAAAACAAAACTGGTGAAGTGGAAAAAGTAAGCAATGAACATATTGGCCAGTTACAAAAGGAGCTAAAAAAGGTAACTGAAGAAATTAATACATTAAATATTAGAATTGAACAAATGGAAGTGAATGACTCAATAAGACTTCAAGAATCAGTTAAAAACAAAAAAATGAAAAAATTGAAGAAAATATGAAATATCTCCTAGGAAAAAGAACTAACTTGGAAAATAGATCAAGGAGAGACAATCTAAGGATTATTGGACTTCCTAAAAGCCATGACGAAAAAAAGAATCTAAACACTATTTTCCAGGAAATCTTGAAAAAAAACTGCCCTGCTGTTTTAGAATCAGAAGGCAAAATCACCATTGAAAGAATTCAATGATAATCTCCTGAAAGAGACCCCAAAATTAAATGCCCAAGGAATATCGTGGCTAAATTTCAGGACTATCGCACCAAGGAAAAGATGTTGCAAGAAGCTAGAAAGAAACAATTCAAATACCGAGGAACTATAATTAGAATCACACAAGATCTGTCAGCCTCCACACTGAAGGATCAAAGGGCCTGGAACCAGATATTCCGAAAGGCAAAGGAACTTGGATTACAGCCAAGAATAATTTATACAGCTAGAATGAGCATTATCTTCCAGGGAAGAAGATGGACATTTAATGACATGGGTGAATTTCACCTATTTCTAATGAAAAGACCAGAGTTGAACAAAAATTTGACCTCCAAACACAGAACTCAAGGAAAGCATGAAAAGGGAAAAAGAAAAGAACTCTTGAGAACTATATTTCTACTGTGGTTATACTTAAAGAATGGGGGTATAATTTGATATTACTTTGATAATTTGAAAAAGAAATTAGAGGTGGAAGGGCTATCATACTGGGAAAAAGAGGGAAAAGGTGATAAAATAAGGTTAAAAAGAGAGGTAAAAATAAGGTAAAATCTCATGAAAAGACAAAGAAAACCTAATATAATTGAGGGAAAGAGAGGGAGATGAGCATTGTGTAAATCTTATTCTCATCAGATTGGGCTGTAAAAGAGTATATCAGATATATTTGTTTTCACAGAGAAGCTTGTCTTTCCTTATAGGGAAGTGAGAGGGAAAGGAGGAAAAGAAAGGGATAGACTAATAGAATGGAAAATAGAAGAATCAGGGGAAAAGGGTAAGAGAGGAACAGGGGCTCTAAAGGAAAGAAGACTGTTAAAGGGAGGTGGTCATCTAAAACAAAATATTGGGGAGAGGGGAAGGGAGGAAGGGGAAAGGGAAGAGAAAAAAATAACTTTGGGTAAATAAGATGGCAGGAAATACAGATTTAGTTATTTTACTATAAATGTGAATGGAATGAACTCTCCATTAAGGCAGAAGCAGATAGCAGACCAGATTAAAAAGCAGAATCCAACAATATGCTGTTTACAAGAAACACGTCTAAACCATAGGGACACATACAGGGTGAAGGTAAAAGGCTGCAGCAGAATCTATTAGGCTTCACGTGAACAAAAAAAGGCAGGGGCAGCAATCCTGATCTTAGATCAAGTAAAAGCAAAGATAGATCTAATTAAAAGAGATAAAGAAGGAAACTATATTTTACTAAAGGGTACCATAGATAATGTAGCAATATCTATACTAAATATATATGCACCAAGTGCAATAGCACACAAATTCCTGGAGAAGAAATTGAGAGATGCATAAAAAAAAAAAAAAGACAGGAAAGCTATACTAGTGGGGGATCTCAACCTTGTTCTCTCAGAATTAGATGAATCAAACCACAAAATTAATAAGAAAGAAATTAGGGAGGTAAAGAAATTATTAGAAAAGTTAGGTATGACAGATTTTTGGAGAAAATTGAATGGAGACAGTAGGGGGTTTACTTTTTTCTCAGTGGTTTATGGAACTTATACAAAAATTGACCATGTGTTAGGGCATAAAAACCTCAAAATCAAATGCATAAAGGCAGAAATAGTAAATTCATCTTTTTCAGATCATGATGCAATAAAAATCACATGCAATATAAGGCCAGGAGACAAAAACCCAAAAGTTAATTGGAAATTAAATAATGTAATCCCAAAGAATGAATGGGTGAAAGAGCAAGTCACAGGCACAATCAATAATTTCAACCAGGAGAAGGACAATAATGAAACAACATACCAAAATTTGTGGGATACGGCCAAAGTGGTTATAAGGGGTAATTTTATATCTCTAGATGCTTACTTGCATAAAATAGAGAAAGAGAAGATCAATGAATTGGGCTTACTATTTAAAAAACTAGAAAAAGAACACATTATAAACCCTCAATTAAATACCAAATTGGAAATTCTGAAAATAAAAGGAGAAATTAATAAAATTGAAAATAAGAAAACTATTGAATTAATAAATAAAACTAAGGGTTGGTTTTATGAAAAAACCAACAAAATAGATAAGCCTTTAGTTAATTTGATAGGAAAAAGGAAAGAGGAAAATCAAATTGTTATTCTCAAAAATGATAAGGGGGAACTTTCCCCCAATGAAGAGGAAATTAGAGCAATAATTAGGAGTTACTTTGCCCAACTTTATGCCAGTAAGTTTGATAATCTAAATGAAATGGAGGAATATCTACAAAAATATAGATTTCCCAGGTTAACAGAAGAGGATATAAATTATTTAAATAGCCCCATATCAGAAAAAGAAATAGAACAAGCTATTAACCAACTCCCTAAGAAAAAATCTCCAGGGCCAGATGGATTTCCATGTGAATTCTACCAAACATGCAAAGAACAATTAATTCCAATACTATATAAACTATTTGAAAGAATAGGGAAAGTAGGCATACTACCAAATTCCTTCTATGATACAGATATGGTGCTGATAGCCAAACGAGGTAGGGTGAAAACAGAGAAAGAAAACTATAGACCCATTTTCCTAATGAATACTGATGCAAACATTTTAAATAAGATATTAGCAATGAGATTACAGAAAGTCATCCCCCAGGATAATACACCATGGCCAAGTAGGATTTATACCAGCAATGCAGGGTTGGTTCAATATTAGGAAAACTATCAACATAATCAATTATATTAATAACCAAACTAACAAAAATCATATGATTATTTCAATAGATGCAGAAAAAGCTTTTGATAAAATCCAATACCCATTCTTATTAAAAACACTAGAGACTATAGGAATAAATGGACTTTTCCTTAAAATGATTAGAAGCATCTACTTAAAACCATCAGCAAGCATCATATGTAATGGAAACAAACTAAAACCATTCTGAATAAGATCAGGAATGAAACAAGGCTGCCCACTGTGACCATTACTATTTAATATTGTATTACAAATGTTAGCTTTGCCAGTAAGAGAAGAAAAAGAGATTAAAAGAATTAGAGTAGGTCATGAGGAAACCAAATTATCACTCTGCAGATGATATGATGGTATAATTAGAGAACCCTAAAGACTCAACTAAAAAACTACTATAAACAATTCAAGACTTTAGCAAAGTTGCAGGATACAAAATAAATCCACATAAATCATCAGCATTTTTATATATTACCAACAAAATTCAGCATCAAGAGATACAAAAAGAAATTCCATTCCAAATAACAGATGATAGAATAAAATATTTGGGAATCTATCTGCCAAGGAAAAGTCAGAAACTATAAGAACTAAACTACAAAACACTTTCCACACAAATAAAATCAGACCTAATCAATTGGAAAAACATTAAGTGCTCATGGATAGGCAGAGCGAATATAATAAAAATGACAATACTTCCCAAACTAATCTACTCATTTAGTGCTATACCAATCAAACTCCCAAGAAATTATTTTACAGATGTAGAAAAAAATAGTAGCAAAGTTCATTTGGAAAAATAAAAGGTCAAGGATTTCAAGGGGATTAATGAAAAAAAAGGCAGATGAAGGTGCCCTTGCTGTACCAGATCTAAAACTATATTATAAAGCAGCGGTCATCAAAACCGTTTGGTACTGGCTAAGGAATAGAGCAATCGATCAGTAGCATAGGATAGATTATCAGGATAATCTAGGCAATAACTTTAACAATTTAGTCTTTGATAAACCCAAAGACCCCAGCTTCTGGGATAAATACTCATTATTCTACAAAAACTGCCCTGGCCCTGGAGATTTTTTCTTAGGGAGTTGGTTAATAGCTTGTTCTATTTCTTTTTCTGATATGGGGCTATTTAAATAATTTATATCCTCTTCTGTTAACCTGGGAAAATTGGAAACTAGTGTGGAAGAAATTAGGGCTTGACCCACACCTAACATCATATACCAAGATAAGATCTAAATGGGCTCATGATCTAGATATAAAGAGTGATATTATAAGCAAGTTAGAGGAACATAGGATAGTTTGCCTCTCAGACCTGTGGAGATAGAATAAATTTATGTCCAAAGAATTGGAACTCTTAATTGAACACCAGATACATAATTTGACCATATTAAGTTAAAAAGTTTTGTGCAAACAAAACTAGTGCAGACAAGATTAGGAGGGAAGCAATAAATTGGGAAATCATCTTTACATTTAAGAGTTCTGATAAAGGCCTCATTTCTAAAATACATAGAGAATTGTCTCATATTTATAGGAATTCAAGCCCCTCTGCAATAGATAAATGGTCAAAGGATATGAACAATTTTCAGATGATAAAATTAAAACCATTTCTAGTCATATGAAAAGGTGCTCCAAATCACTATTGATCAGAGAAATGCAAATTAAGACAACTCTGAGGTACCACTACACACCTGTCAGATTGGCCAAGATGACAGGAAAAGATGATGACGAATGCTGGAGGGGATGTGGGAAAACTGGAACACTGATACATTGTTGGTGGAGCTGTGAACAGATCCAATCTTTCTGAAGAGCAATTTGGAACTAAGCTCAAAAAGTTATCAAACTGCATACCCTCTGACCCAGCAGTGTTTCTATTGGGCTTATATCCCAAAGAGATCATAAAGGAAGGAAAGGGCCCCACATGTGCAAGAATGTTTGTGGCAGCCCTTTTTGTAGTGGCTAAAAACTGGAAGCTAAATGGATGCCCCTCAATTGGAGAATGTCTGAATAAACTATGGTATATGAATGTTATGGAATATTATTGTTCTATAAGAAACGACCGGCAGGATGATTTCAGAGAGGCCTGGAGAGACTTGCATGAACTGATGCTGAGTGAAATCACCAGAACCAGGAATTCATTATACACGGCAACAACAAGACTATGTGATCATCATTTCTGATGGACATGGCTCTCTTCAACAGTGAAATGTTTCAAACCAGGTCCAATTTTTTAGCGAAGAAAGCCATATACACCCAGAGAGAGGGATGTGAAATGTGGACCACAACATAACATTTTCATGCTCTCTATTGATGTTTGCTTGAATTGTGTTTCCTTTCTCTGATTTTTTTTTCTTGTAGATACTATTTTTCTTGCACTGCATGATAACTGTAAAATTATGTATACATATATTCGATTTATCAAGTATTTTAACATAATTAACATGTAGTGGACTTCCTGCCATCTAGGCAAGAGTTGGGAGGACTGGGGGGGGGGGAGCTTTGTAAGGGTCAATGTTGAAGAATTACCCATACATATGTTTTGCAAATAAAAAGCTTTAATTTAAAAAAAAATGAAAAGAAAAGGTCAAAACAACCCATCCCAAAATCCATTTTCCTAAAAAGAAATACAGTTCAAACATTCAGCATATAGTATTTGCTGTATAAAGCACTGGAAATATTGTCCTCAATGAAACTTCATTATGAAAGGGAAGCTTACCTTTCCAATACATATAAAGTAGTGTAATAATAAAGAAGGACGGTTGTTTTGGTCTAGGTCACAGGGGTGGAAAATCATAGGATAAATGCATGACATTCCCTTTTCCAAAAACAATGACAATACAAACTTGATTAAGGTTCTCAGAGCCAGTGATGGAAAGTCAGTAACGAATGGAAAGGGTAGAGAAGGAAGATGACTGAGGAAGAACATGGTTGGGGTCTCTATCTAATTCTCCAATCAGCTGTAAAAATTGGCTTAGCTCCTCAGTTTCTGGGATGGACTTAAGCAAAATGTCATGGGAAGAAGATGTGCTAAATTTCCAAATTCTGAAGGTGCTTGAAGTAATTAAAGCAAGATTCACAGTACCTCATAAATTTCATCTGAAATATTACATTCCTACAGGCTATTGCCCTATTGGTGCTCTCAAGTTGGTTCCCTGTCCCTTCAGGTCCAAGGTACTTTATGGATACAACTTCCAAAAAATACAGCTCTGGAATTCTATTCAGTCAAAAGCTTTATTAAGATGACATAGTAAGAAAAATTAACTACAAAATATTTGCCTCCCACTCTCCCCACTCACCAAACTGCGGCATATTTCTCTATATATACATAACACCAGTGAGAAGAATGAATACACACTAGTAGCAAGGCATATATGTAATACATGTGACCAAGACAACTAATGTCTCCATACTAGAGGATTTTAAAGAGTCCTGTTTTCTCATGGCATTCTCATATTGTTTCCCAACAAATGCAGCATCTCTAATAGGCAGGTTGATCACCTAGATTGATCATCTTACTGTATTTTAATTTCAAATTAAAATTTACATACATACATTAAAACATGCCAAATTTATTTCTCTTTTGAATCCATCTAGTTCTATTGTCTACTGCTAGGGGTCATCTTGCTAGAAAATGATTTCACTATCAGTTTACTCCTTGACTCACCAAGCTAGCTCTGCCATAATAAGTCTTTTCTTCTTTGCTACTCTCTGGTAAAGACACCACAAAAGGCTGTTTCCTTTTCTCAAGAATTAAGTTTTTGTTTTTTTTTTTTTCATAACTGGCTTTCTTGTCCCACAATAGTTCACACTGCACACATGAATCATTTTTACATTGTTTCTAGGGCAAACAAGGAAGCTTTTTAAAGATTATCTGAGGAATAGCTGATTTTCAGCTAAGTAAAGGTAGGCAGGACTTCTAATTCAACAAGGACAAGCTATAACAAAGTGAATACTCTTCTTTTTATTTCATTTAAAATATTAACATTTTGTTATCTTTTACTTGATCTATCTGAAATTTACTAAATGAGATGGGGGAAATCATTTCATCAAATGTGTCCTAACAAACTCTTATCTCCTCCCTCTGACATAGAAATAGATAATTAAATTAATTCTTCAGCAAATGTTTATCATATTCCTACTAGGTATAACACATCATATTCACTATAGTGAGACCAAAAGGGGGGGAAGGGGGAAGAAGGCTGTTTTCAAGACCTTACATTCTGATGAGTGTAAAGTTCAAGGATCATTTACAGAAATATGTAAATATAAGGTAGTTTTAGGAAAGAGAGTCTACTTATGATTGGAATATTGTTGTTTGTCCTTTGTATGACACCAGGGAGGTGATACAATGACAAGTAAGTGAATTGGATTTAAGTGAGGGAGGATTGTACAAAGTCCAGCTTCACTTTCTCCTCCAGAGCCATCTGAGTCCAGTGGCAAGAAAAAAATCAGGACTACCGGACTGGCCTTGGGTAAAGACTGAAGAATTAATGACAGTTTAAAAGAGATGATACTTGAGCTAAGATCTGAAGGAAGATAAAGCCTGTGAAACATAAGAGAAGAAAAAGAAATGCATTCCAGATATGAGGGCAGGCTCTGTGCAAATGCACAGAGGATGTCAGGAAGGGAGAATAAAATCAATAAACATTTATTTTATATAATTATATAATAAACATTTAAAGACTGATTGTGTCAAACCCAGTAATGAGTACTAGAATTAAAAAAACAAAGAATGATTCCATCTGTAACTCTAAAGAAGCTTACATGATAATAGAGACAACATTCAATCAATAAATTAAGTGCCCACTGTATATGAGGTTCTATATATAAATGAGTGTTAACAGAAAAAATATAAAGAGAATAAATACAAAGAAACATGAGGCAGTTAAAGAAGTAGGAGCCTAGCAATTGGTGGGGGAAGGACCATGAAAAGCCATTTAGAAAACTTAAACTTTTATTGAACATTTGTTGTGCTGGGAATGAAATGAAAGAAACAAAAATGTCATCTTTCCTTTAAGAGATATTGCTATTTAGGTGAATGAACAAGTTAGAGATAGGTGAATTCCACAAGAAAAATGGAAAACAACTATCAACAAATGAAAATTCTGTAGTACACAGTGAATACAATAAAGCTGAAGAAATAGAACAATAAATGAGTTCTGATTAGTTCCAGATTAAGTTGCCGAAGAGACAGTTAGACTGGAATCTAGAATACTTGGGTCCAAATATGGCCTCTAGATACTTACTAACTATGTGGCTCTGGACAAGTCATTTATCCTCTATTTACCTAAAATGGAAGCAAAAGCAGCAACTACCTCCTATTCATTTGTGAGGATAGCCTGAGATATTTGGAAAGTACTTAGCACAGTGCCTGGCACATTACATATCATATACATCTGAGTTATTATTTTTATGTTCACAACTAATTATGAAAAAATGTAGCTTTAATAATAAAAACTAAGGCAAATTTTCTCCATAGTAAGTGCTATTAATCTGATGTCACTGAAGGAAATATAAGATTGTATTAAGAGAGAAATCTTTATCCTCACACACAGTATGATCTTCATTTTTAGCTTTTAGATGTTACATGCATATATGCACATGTGCATATTATACACACATGCATATACATGCATACATTTATTTACATATTCATATGTAGACATGTATATTGCAAAAATGTGTAAAGTTAATTTAAATGTTATATACACAGCATCAATTTCCATCCACTTCAACAAGTGTGCTTAAGCACCTAACACATTTATGTAGCACACTATTTAGTATCTTATTTTTCCTTCCAACTCTGAAATAGTTATCTTAGTATCCAATTTCATAGCTGAAGAAACTGAGGCAGAAAACTTACATAAATTAATAAGATGAGAGAGCATATTGGTCATAAAAGTTTACTAAATCTGCTTTCCCTAGTCTTTATAGTTCTGAACACACTAAAATATTTGACATTTGGCCATCTATTATGTCCATCTTTCTAGTCACTCTAGTTTATAAACGAGGTCATTCTGACTCTTCTCTCTCTTCACCCCAACAAAACCAATTAGTTTTCAGATCTTGCTTTTCTTTCCCCTGTAAAATCTGTTACATCTATCCTCTTCCTGTCTGTTCATCCTAGTACAGTACTTTATCACTTCCCACTTGGATCATTACTAAAAACCACCTAATTGAATTCTAAGCTTTTAGTCTCTCCCCTTCCCAATCCATACTAACAAAGGCCCTTTCTTTGTATTCACAGTGCCCAGCATACTGCCTGCCATATAAAAGATATTATACTAACACTTCTGGAGAGGACAAGATTGAGGATTTTCTAACTCAAATTGATTAAATGAAATTGATAAGCTTTTCAAAAACAAAATCAGTGCAGGTAAGATAAGGGAAACTATCAGGAAAAGGTGCTTGCATCAACAGACATTTATTAAATTAAATTAAATACAACACACTGTGCAAAACAGTACGGATACAGAAACCAAAATTTAACAGTCCTTGCTTTCAAGAATCTTAAAATCCAGTGAAATTTAGAACATGTACAAATGTACATTTGTACAAAAAAGATACAACAAAACTTGAGGGAAAAATGCACAAACGACCGGGGAGATCAGGAAAGGTTTCATGAAAAAGACAATGCTTGAGCTAAGCTTTAAAAAGGAAGGTTTTGTTTTTTTGCTGAGGTAATTGGGGTTAAGTGACTTGCCCTGGGTCACACGGCCAGGAAAGTGTTAAGTATCTAAGGTCAAATTTGAACTCAGGTCCTCCTGACTTCAGGGCTGGTGCTTTACCCACTGTGACACCTAGGAAGTAAATTTTAAAGGTGGAGTTAAAAAGAGTATGGGAAACACCCAGTACAACAGCACAGACATAGGAAGATATGAAGTACTGTGAGTGAAGAGCAGTAAGAAGGCCATTTTGGCCAACATATCATATGTGAAAGGGGATACTATTCAATAAGATTGTAAAAGTGGAAAGGAGAGAGGTTGTGAAGGGTTTTAAATGCCCACCAAAAGGTTTATATTTGATCCTATAAGCAAAACACTGGGTTTACTGAGTAGGCAATTCACATGGTTAGAATTTAACTACTAGATCACAATAGTCTTTTTTTCCCTTTTGCTTTAAACTTAAAAGATTTTATTGATATAAATTGAACAAGTCCTGTTATATGAATGTAATGTATCTTAATACACAATAAGAAATAATAAATATGAAGAATTCAGGGGCACTTAGAAAGAAATCTTAGGAAGCTTGATGTTAAGCAGAAGCATGAAGACAATTTAAAAGAAAACAAATAAAAGAAAACACTTGAAAATTTCAGAAAACTAATGAAAATAGTGACTTCAGAGAAATAATGATGAACTATACTTTTTGTATCAAGGGTGATGAAAAAATCTTTACTTGATCTTTCCATTCCTGTTAACTACTGTCATATTTCTCTTCTGACCTTTAAAGCTTAACTTTTTTGAAAAGGTTATCTCCAATAGATGTTTCCATTTTCTTTCCACTCACTCTCATCTGATCTTATTCCACCAAACCACTCTCTCCAAAATTGCTAATAATCTCTAAACTGTCAAACCAATGGCCTTTTCTCAGTCCTTATTGTCCCTGATCTCTTTGCAGCCTTTGACATTGTCAATCATTCTCTTCTTTGATACTTTCTTCTTTCTAGATTTTCAGGACTCCACTCTGTGTAGGTTTTGCTCTTCCCTATCAGATTGCTCCTTCCACATAAGGATGATATAGTACTAGTTGGTGGAACAAGGAATAACATCAGGGAAGTGATGCCATGACATTCAAGTGAATTGGATTTAAGTGAGAAAGGCCTGTGCCAAGTCACCTGCCTCACCCTCCCCTCTAAAGCCATCTGGGTCTAGTGGCCAGATACAGATCAGTATGACTGGAGATGGCCCCGGATGCAGTAGGAAACTGGGGGCTTTTTAAGCTAAGGTCTCAGTTTGACTGAGAAAACAACCATTCAGTGATTTAGCCTGGGTAGCAATGGAAGCAAAGAGTCTCTTAGCTGAAGTTTGATACTCTAATGTCTAGGTTTGCATGATATTATTCTCCACCCAACTCTCCTCCTACTCATTAGATCACTTTCCTCAAATCTTCTTTGCTATATCTTTATTCAGGTTATGCAAACTAACTGTGTAAGTTACACAAGGGTCTACAGTGACCCTTTTTCTCTTCTTCCTTTATAGTATTTCATTTATTTATCTTATGAGCTCCTATGAATTCAGTTATTATCTACTTGTAGTGTGTGTTCAGGTACCTTCAGGAGTCCTGAAAACAGTCAAATCCACTCAGGATTGGCAAGTGGGTAAAAAACATTTATAAAGTCCTGACTGTATACCAAGCATTTCTGTTATGCTGGGGATATAAATATGAGGAGGAAAAATTAGTTCTATACAAAAAAAAAGCTGAAAAGGGGGGGGGTGGAACAGAATAAGATAGGGGAGAATGATGTTAAAGTTGGATGAGTTAGAATCAAAGGCAGAATGAGAATAAAGACAATCCTTTTAGGTTTGTCCTTAAAATGGAGGCCACAGGTAACAAATAGGAGGATGATAGGCAGAAAATGTCATCAAGTGACTGATCAGAGTCAGAGTTGGCAAAAGTCAAAGATTTAGGCAGAGGATATATCCACCAGGATATAGCTCCATTTCCCAGCTCAGAGTCAATAATTAAGAACAGACAACTTTTTTAAAAATCCAAGTTATCACTAGCAATTTAAAAAAAGAATATTCCAAATAAGTATTAAGTAGATAAATATATATTAAATCAATTCAGAAGTTCTACTTTAAAACCATCAGACTCACAAAACTCAAAACAAGAAAATGTTTTTAAAATGTTGGAAGGGGTTTTGGAAAAATGGCATATTAATTCACTTTTGGTGGATCTGTGAATTGGTTTATTCATTCTAGAATAGCAACAAACTATGCCCCCATAGTTCCTATACTATGCAAACCTTATCACCTAGTGATTATTGTACCAGTCTTATCCCTCCAAAGAAATCAAAGAAGAAAATGACTAATATGTACAAAAATGTTTATATTAGTTCTTTTTGTAGTAGCAAAATATTTGGAAACAAAAGTAGTACCTATCGGGGCAGCTAGGTAGTGCAGTGGATAGATCAGCCCTGAAGTCAGGAGGACCTGAGTTCAAATCTGATCTCAGACACTTAACATTCCCTAGCTGTGTGACCCTGGGCAAGTCACTTAACTCCAATTGCCTCAGCAAAAAAAGCAAAAAAAAAAAAAAAAACCAAAACTGGGGTACCTATCAAATTATGTTATATGAATGCAGTCTAATTTTATTTTAATATATAAGAAAGGAAAAAAAGGAACAATTTCAGAGAACTTTGTTAATATTTGTATGAACTATTTACAAAAAAGGAGTGGAAAAACCAGAAGAACAATTCATATAATGGCAAAATACTGTAAATAGAAACAACTCTCAAAAACTTAAGAACTCTGATCAATACAATGAATAACCACAATTCCAGTGGTATAGTGATGAAACTTACTACCCACCTCCTAAAAAATTAAATTCAGAGTAAAGAATGAATCATATATTTTTTGGACATGGCCAATGCAGGGAAGTTTTTTTTTTTTTTTTATTTGTTTGTTTGTTTGTTTGTTTGTTTGTTTTGAGGGGTGCTGATTATTTATGAAAAGCACTACTTGACATTTATAGAAACCTTTTAGCTCCCAGAGGAACTGGATTCTTTTATGCTTATGTTTACAAATGAGGAGATCCACTTTCAAATCCAGATCATTTGCAAAAAGATTCTCTGTTGACTCATATACCAGAATGCTTCTGATGCATATGATCCTTTTGCGCCATATAATCTACAGTACTAATTCAATTTTCCAAGCTTTGCACTGTGTAAGTATATATAACTGATTTTAACTGCGAATATACTGAGGAAATATTAAGAGTTTAGTGACTGATATGAATGAAAATAAGATAATATTTGAGCCAAAGTTGAAAGTAAATAAAGTTCCAAAGTCATTAAGGAATTTTTTAAAATGTCATTTTATAATTTGTGATTTAAAAAAAAAAACCACTATCATCTACTATCCAACCTTTTAATAGTAGGAGGTCTCTCTAACTGGTAACAGATGAAACATATTTAAAAGCTGCCTCAGCTAGTAAGACCTATGGGAGCATATATACTCGATTAGCATAAATAGAGTCATTTCCTCAGCATGATAATGATTTCAAGATAGACTAGGAATAAGTTTAAACAAGACTGATAAAGACTATAATAATTTAATCACAAAGTTTTTGAAATACTTCTGTTAAAAAAAAAGTTATTTTTGCAATCTCCATCTCTGTACCTATTTACAAGAGGCTTACTGCCATAGTAGTAAGATGTGTTGTCATTTCGTGCCTTCATTCATCAAATAAGCAAATTTAACCATAAAATATCATAGTGCAAAGATAAAATAAAGACATAATTATATATCCAAATAGGCAGACTATGTTTTAAAAATGCAATTACTTCCATTTTTGTGATCAGGAAATACTTCAGTTTAAATTATCATAATAAAATAATTCTGTATCTGAACAGAAAAAAAAATTGTAAAGAAAAAGGCATAACCTAAAAGTTAGAGAACATCATTTATTAAAAAAAAAAAAACCTTAAGCTAGAACTTTTATAACTTTTCTCAATTTAAAGAAAATGTATTTACCAATTGTGATAAGATCAGTGGTTTCCTGATACAACTTCATCATTCATGAAATCTGATTGGCCCCATCTTCCATGATATAATTTCTGGGCCTAGGAGCATAAAAAGTTCTAGGCACATGTATAAGTTAGCTCCTCTCAGACTTAGGGGTTTCCTTGGATCACAAGAGTCACTAGAACTAATTTCCCTGGGGGGGAGAGGAGGGAATTTATTTGACATTTTAAATAAAGATATTTTAAAGAACTAAATATGATAACCAACTAACATCACAGCCTAAAATGAGTGGTTAAGATAATGGAGCTACCTTGGTTTTAGGTACACAAGAAAATTCTGTTAATTTAATTTGGCCTGTCTTTTATATATTCAAATGATAAATCCATAGGAAACATACTTTAAACTGTTTTTCCACTAGTGGTAACAAAGCTTTCTTATTGCATTTCAATTCATAATCATTTCCCCTGGTAATCAACCAATAAGATGAATCTGCATGCTTTTAGATAATTATAGGACAGCAGGTAGCCTTGGAACAAAAAGAAGCTCTGTTCTTGATGGGGATCAAATGTATAACCTTAACCTTATTAAGCATAATATTCTAACTATGTTAACCAGTCAAACACACATTGTGGATTCAATTATTTATCATTTGTCCTTTAACAGTAAGAAAACAATGTTTATATGTCCAAAGAGCTATAAAATTGTGCATATCCTTTGATCCAGCAAGTCTCATCACTCAGTCTGTATCCCAAAAAGATCATAAAAAAGGGAAAGGGCCCCACATGTGCAAAAATGGTGGTAGCAGCAATTTTTGAGGTGGCAAGGAATTAGAAATTGAGTATATGCCCATTAGTTGAAGAATAGCTAAATAGGTATATGAATGTGATGGAATATCATTGTTTTGTGAGGAAAAGAAAAAGCAGACTAATTTCAGGAAAGCCTGAAAAGACTTATGAACTGATGCTGAGTGAAGTGAGAAGACCTAGGAGAACATTGTGCACAAACAACAAAATTATATGATTACCAATTGTGATTGACTTGCCTCTTCTCAACAATATGGTGATTTAAGGAAATTCTTTAGACTTGGAATGGAAAACACTATCTGCATCTAGAGAGAAAACTATGGAGATGGAATGTAGATTGAAGCATAATATTTTCAATTTTTCATTTGTTTGGTTGATTGTTTTCTTTCTTGTGGATTTTTTTCCCTTTTGCTCTGATTTTTCTTGTATAGCATGACAAACATAGAAATATGTTTAAAAAGATTGCATATAAATATTTAACCTATATCAGTTTACTTGCTGTCTGAGGAAGGGGGGTGTTAAAGGAAGGAAGAAAAATTTAGAACACAAAGTACTACAAAAATGAGTGTTGAAAACTATATTTACATGTATTTGGGGGAAAATAAAATACAATTGAGGAAAAAACTGTTTAAGCAATGAAATTTGATATTGTTGTTGATAATCACTGAGAATACATCTCACACAAAAATGAACTCAGACTATCCATCAAGACTGAGCTGAAAACCTCAAGGATTATTCTTAATCAGCTAGGTACTATATTAACTCCACTGCCTTCATAACTCCTATTTTATTTAAAAATCAGCAAAATAAACTTAGATGCACATTTCAGTCCCTGCCTAACTCAATCAAAAGTTAGAGGGAAAAATTGTTAGAAGCACAATTTCTCTCAATGGAATAAATACTTGAAAACAAAAATAGTATTACCAAAATAACCCATACTGTGTGAAAAGTTTAAAATGCATTTCATTTAAATTAATTATCTTGAAAATGAGTTTTAAAAATCCAAAACATTATTCTTCTTTATGACTTAAAGAGCAGAATGTGACAATATCTTGGTGTGTTCTACCAAAAAAAATGGCTTACTTTTATAAAGTAGTTACTTACAAATCATTAATCCCCATGTTCATATTTTATTTCCTTGGAAAGCAAAAAATATATCAAGTGAAAGATTCCAAATATATAACCACTTTCCTCTCCTTTTATGATTTCTTTTACTGCTTTTTGTTTCCATTGCTAGCTATTTACAATCATGGAAATTCAACAAATACATGTGGGTAGTTGCTAGCATATATTACAATAAATAATAGAATTCCTAAACAATCTAGATTTTGTTCTCACATTCTATTGTGGACAACTCTTCACACACACAAAAAAAAACCCTCTAGAAAGATAAAAATGTGGATAAGAACTAGAAAAATCCACTTAAACATGGCAAAATTGAGCGTTCTCTTCACTCCCTCTCTTTTCTTAGCTTTCTTAAGTGTAAGAACATGAAAAATGCAGGGGAAGGAAAACCATTTCTGTAATTCAAGAGTTACATAGGACAATTGTAATATTGAATTATGGCTAGAGGAAAGACATTCTCCAAGGAGCAAGATAAAAGATATGACTTAGAAACCTGATATAATATTTTTTTAATATTTTTTTTTTTTGCTGAGGCAATTGGGGTTAAGTGACTTGCCCAAGGTCACACAGCTAGGAAGTGTTAAGTGTCTGAGGCCTGATTTGAACTCAGATCCTCTTGACTTCAGGTCTGGTGCTCTATCCACTGCGCCACCTAGCTGCCCCTGATATAATTAATTTAAAAGGAAATGCATGTTTGTGAATTAAAAACCATGTTCAACAAACATATTTATATATACTTTATCATTTTATTTTTTTTTAAAAGAGGAACTTCAATAACCAAATCACAAAGCATCCCTCTGACTCACCAAACTATCCCAACTCTGAAATGACACTACCACCCAAGCACAAAGACCAAAGAAAACCAAATATCAGACAAACACAGGCACCCACACTTCACTAGAACTCCCACACAGTCAAGTAACTATGACCATTCACTACATAATTAATATTTATTACAAAATGGATCAAAGAGGAGGTATAACACCAGACCACTAGATTAATGGGACAGATCATGCTGTAAAGTCAATTCTCAGGGAAAGAGATATTTTAGTTTGGAATGAAAGATCAACTTACATCATGACCTAAGTCTCCAAGCAACATAGTGCCCTCATCACTTTATTACAGAATATTCATCTCTTATCTACTTTCCCAAAATACTTCAAAACACACCTTATCTCCTGCTGCTGCAGGAGAATGGGCAGTCATAGGTAGATAAAGCAGATGAGATTATGATTTCAAGAAAAGTAGAATAGGTGCAATTAGAATTAATGTTAACATACATGGAATTTATGAATATTACAGATAAATATATCAGAGTCCAGGAAATTATAAATAATAAAAGTTTTACTCATCAGAAAGCTATTCTTGATGTATCACTTGCTCATTTGAGCTTTGACTTTCTTCAGTCATTATAGAGAGAGGTCTGAGCCTTGAGTGTTTGATGTCATATAATCACTTCTTATCATTGGTAGACAGTTAAATCTAAGAAGAATTTAGTTATGTCAGGTTACATAAATGACACAGTTAACTACAAGCCTATCTCACTTATCCAGTGAATTTAGCATTTCTTAGTTGGGCTGATGAAAAAGCTCTATTTCTTGACATTGATACTTATTTTGAAGAAATTATATCTATTCTTCCATCTTGCCAAGGATACAAGCTGATAACAGCCCAGGTCTTCCCTTAGACTTCAAGTAGGTCACAGAAACCTCTATTAATTATCTATTTCCCTTGATTAAGACCTCTTTTGAGACAATGGTGGCAACTATCCCAACTGTTGCATTAGAAATCTGCTCAGTGAATAAGATTTACCTCTTCCCTGAAACTGATCTTGTGACAGGTGTGAAAGAGCAATTTTGCAAAATGAGATTAGAAAAGTGGAGCCCCACTGATCTTATGGCATATGGGCGACAGATCAGAAATGTATTTGTTGCACAGTATATTAGGGAATTCATTTACAAACATGGGGCTTGGCCTCCCTATTCTGTGACCTCTCCCCACTTAGCACATTACAAGTCAAACATGACTTAGCCACAACATTTGTGGTATGATGAGTTCAGCTATGTGCAGTTTATAGAATCCCTGGACACATTAAATCTTAAACCAGATATCAATGATCTGGAATCTGACAAATCTGTTGTAGAGATATGTGAACAATGAACTCGGGAATAACAACACAGCCACATAGAGAAAAAGTATAAATCACCCATAAGGCATTCTGCTAAACAAGAAGTTAAACACACTATTAAAACTCTTATAGATGGGCTATTAGACAACATACCAGAAATCCATTAACTGTTTTGGGGGAACTTGACACAAACAATTGTCTTACTATATTAGTTCTGAAAGAAAAGGAACTTAAGCATAAAGGAAGATATTTTATTACATGCCTCACATAGTATGACAATGACCTTAGTGACTGAATCATATCCTTGCAAAACTAGCCCAGTTGTCAAGTGAGCAGACAAAGTTTGTTATTTACCTTGATTATTCTTCTTGGTGTAATCACTTCAAGCCTAAGGTACAACATGCACTGTGTAAGGAATTAGATATGCTTCTTCGTAGTGGACAGTTTTATCCAAAAGGAAGTGTTATACTTAAGTATACAACATTTATTGTTCAAGATAAATTTTATTCTTCACAGTAGTCATGAGATGATCCACCAATAGAAGATAAGAAAACCTGCATTCATGGGGCTGGAACAGCTAGAGAAGGAATATGACAAAAACTATGAACCATTATGTCTTCCTGCTCTGAACTAGTAGCAACAGAAGATGCTCGAATTGAAGAATTAATTCTAGGTCAGGGTGAGAGTCAAACGATGGTTATTAAGTGTGCTAACCTAAATAAATCAACTATTTTTGATAATATACTAGAAATTATGTGCAGACATGCAAAAACTATGGGCCAGAGCTTGTGCAGACATGCAAAAGCTATGGGCCAGAGCTTAACAAAAATGAAAACTGGGCAAGGGACTTTCTATATGAATATGGAAAGCATCAATATTTCAGAGGAATTGCTGTACTGAAGTTACTGAAAATCATGTCTCAAGGAGCAATTAACACATATAAAATTTTCTCAAATGTCTACTTCAAACTTGTATACCTTGTTTCTTCATGTGAGGCTGTAGCATAATCAGATGGAATTCCATGGCCAAATAAAAATTATTGGTTACCTATTTTACCATACTGAACAAACTACACAGATGCCACAAGTCCTATAACATAATTGATCAAGTGATAGCAACATCTATAGTTGGGGATATCCCCATAGCTGCTGTTGCACTTTTCAGATGAGTGGTAGACCCTCTGCCACTTCAATTTGCTATTATATGGGCTTCAATAAAGAAAGGAATTACTTTAAATATAGGGGACCAACTTTGAAAAATCAAGATTCCTTATTCAAAAAGATTGATGGCACTTATATCTGATCCTATATGTCTCAATATGTCAGTCACTGAAAACAGAACAAGTACTCAAAGAATGAGTTGAAAATACAATGTTTTTTTCTTTTTTTTTTAATAAAGCTTTTTATTTACAAAACATATG